>VMBQ01006910.1:0-50022 GCA_007657795.1 Dreissena rostriformis
TTTTGTCTTTTCCTATAATTTATATTATAACGTTTTCATACATTTTGGATTTTCCTTTTTTTTTTGTCAAGTTTAATGGACATTTGGTAGATTAAACCACGTTTAAACACACACATTATATATATATATATATGTGTGTGTATATGCTTCGCTTCAATGTTATATGGTGATGAAAAAATACTACTTTTCGATCTTAATTCAATTAATGGTGTATCTCACATATAAACTATGTTATTTAAATCGTCAATATTCAATAAAGGTTATAAATAACTGGTAAATAACTATTTCAAGACGTTATTAAAGTACGATTATAACTGTTGTTTTTTACAAATATTGTTATTGAAACAGATAACCCTGTAATATAACGTCCAGAAGCACACATGTTGATAAATACCCTCCAAACCAGTTTTATATTCAAATAGTCGTTTACCGAATTTGACAACATTACACAAATGTCGATTGAACCAATGAATCGTGCTCAAAACTTAAGAAAAGATATTTATTTTTTTAAATTGTTATCAACAATATGTATGAACCATCTTAATGTAGGTTCTTAAACGGTTAATACAGTTATTGAGCAAGGGAAGTTTAGGTTTGCATTTCGAGAACAGAACGTGTCGTCTTAATTTAAGTTATCAAAAGGTATGCTACGTCGAATCACATTCTGATCGGATGGTGTGTGTACAATTGAAGATGATAGCGAGAAAGTTTGGAGGAACAAATAATGTTCGATAGCATAGCACACTTGACACTTATTATCACAGGTAATCAGCATGCGGCCTTTATAAAAGTAAACTTTTAATACTTTATACACCCTACTTCCAAATATAATGCATTTAAGGTTTCCACATTTCTCAGGTAGCAAAAAGCCAGTATTTTTATTTTTCTTGATTATTTTAGCAGAACACGTTTTATTTGAATTCAACAATGGCGGGGCTCTACAGAATATAAGTTATCAACAAAGAGATACCATGTGCAACGAAGAAGAGACTAGTACCACATAAATTGAAATACCGGACATGGTACGGTATTAGTGTAATTTTCAAATTAGCAATTGTGTACAATGTTCCACATTTAAAGGTCGCAATAATCTTTTATTTTATTGATTATTGCACAGTACGAGATCGATTTGGATGCAATAAAGGCTGTGTTGTACGGAAATCCTGTTACATGTTTATAACGGAGGCATAAAAATGTGCAACGGAGACAAGTTCAACATAAATTGAAATTACGGATAGTGTCCGGGTATTGTTGTAATGTTCAATTGAGCAATTGAGTGCAACTTAAGACACCATTTTCAACACTTGTGGTTTTTGCTTTCAGAAAATCAAACAGAGAATGCACTAAACTGAAATTAACAGAGATAGCTATGCATATAAAGACACATTAACAGAGATAGCTATGCATATAATGTAAACATGAGCCTACTATCTGTAAACAATGCCCTTTAATCGCTGTTAAATTTTCTATGTTCATGCATTTCGTTTTTTGACATTCACATTTAAATGTATCGTGATCCCTGTTTATACTCACGATGGTAGTCCGAGCATTGCGCATGCAACTTTTGCACCGTTGTTATTCTGATCAAAGATATCGTCACACACTGTCCCCCATTGATCGTTCAGGAATATTTCAAAGCGACCACTGGTAAGGCGTACTGAAAGTTTAATATGATATTAATGATGATGATGATGGTGTAGGTGGTGTAGGTGGTGGTGGTGCTGGTGGTGATGATGATGATGATGGTGATGATGATGATGATGATGATGATGATGATGATGATGATGATGATGATGATGATGATGATGATGGAAATAGTTTTTCCTCTAATTTCCATTATGCTTCTAGGAATTACTGGTGATTGATAAGAAACTGTTTGATACTGCTGTCAATGTTTCCAATATTTTCTATGTTGTATATTGGAATAATACAATTTTTTTTTAAACATTTTCTATCAAAGTAATATTGCAGTTTAAATGTTCAATATCCTTTAACAGCGAATTGGTGTCGTGTTCTGAGAAAACTGGGCATAATGCTTGTGCGTAAAGTGTCGTCCAAGATTAGCCTGTGTAGTCCGCACGGGCTAATCAGGGACGACACTTTACGCTTTCATGACATTTTTCGTTTAATGTTATCTTTCAAATTCTGCATGTTATGATGCCTGCATTGCAGCAAATTAAATACAAATATAAATATATCAAATATTGTTCATTATCTATGATATCACAGATTCTATGGTATGTAGTGTTTGAACGTATCTGGTGAACCCACGTATTTATACTTTGTGTGTCATTCAATAGCTATCATCTAATTTATCTTCAATTATATTGTTCGTTATTATCCATCTATATATGCATATATATGTGTAAAGGTAATACTTTACCATTACGTGAAGAAATACACCAACAAAAATACTCGCCTTGTGGTCGACACGAGAAAATGCTGCATACTTTGAAGTCTGTGTTGGGTCCATGACACTGCTGTCCGTAAGGGGAAGGTGTTGGGTTTGTACACTCTCGGTAACGTTGGCTGGTCCCGCCGTCGCACGTGGCTGTGCAAGAGCTCCAAGAACTCCAAGTTGCCCACCCGCCATCTATTTAAATTGAATACTAGCTTTCAGTACGTATTAGTTTTAGTTTTTATATATATATATATACGTACATTAAAAGCACATGCCTATACTTAAAAAAAATGCTCCGAAATCTAAACCCAAATGACAGACCTAAATTAGATTTTAGATTTTATAATTTTTTAAGTATATGCATGTGCTTTTAATGTACGTATATATATATATAAAAACTANTACACTAATAGCACATGCATATACTTAAAAAAAATGCTCCGAAATCTAAACCCAAATGACAGACCTAAATTAGATGTAGGCCAGAGTGTTACCGAATAAACCGTTTCAACACAGGTTATGTGACCTTGCTTGAGTTCGAGTTTATATCTAACGGATTTAGAGCCCAGCACGTTCTCAAATGCTAGATTATATACTGATTTAGCCACTTTTAAAACGATGTGCGTGTATATTCATTTTATCATGATGGGTCAATGTGTTATACTTTTTTTTTATTTCGAGATCATTGAGAATGGTTTCTAATAGATCGATTTTAACTGTATATTAACCTTAAATGCTTATGAACACACAACACTTGGTTTCCTACATTTGTTTACTACGGCTGTAAAATACAAAGCGAATGTCTCATTTCTGGAAATGACGCCCATTGTTTCTATTTAAATTATGCGGTTTAACGAAGCTTTTGCTGTGTTACATGAACTCAATCCATGCAATTGTGTATAAGAAATGACATGGACATGTTTTAACAACACATTTTATAAATCTTAGAAATATATATCATACCTATTCAACAAAATGCACGATACGTTCCTTGGTGTAACGGTATAATGGTATGGTTCGCAATAAAGGGATTGTTTTGACAGCACTGGTTGAAGCACAGTATTTACTAGTTTTTTGACATCACAACAGTTTGTTTCTGGAAATATTTCATATATAAATGTAACAAAAGAATGAATACAAATACCAGAACATCCTTGAATCATGCATATTCGGTCATCCAACGAATCTCCAAAGCAGTGATCACCAAATCTCGCTGGTGGTGGGTTGTCACATAACCTGCTCCTGTGATGGATTCCCACACCACATGTCGCTGAACATGAATCCCATGTACTCCATGCTCCCCAGTTACCGTCAACTGGAAATGTCCAAGATGTTGCATATGGAACACATTTCGATAAGCCCAAACAAAAGAATGCGCTTTGTGCACCTTCGAAGAGCAACTAGCAAAAATATTTTGTATCCGGTAATATTCAAAACGGATTTCGAAATAGACAATGTCTTTTGTTGGTAAACGACAAAACGCACCTTCATTCTTTACAATTGTTAAAACGTGAATAACAATGAAATAAAACACGAAAAAAAATTTCAAATAAATCCAGTCGTTTGAATAACTGGAAATTGGGGGGGGGCATTTTGGCAAGTTTTTAATCAAAAATAATAAATATGTTACCTGGACAGGCGTCCCGCACGCAGTACTTGTTGTCGGTCGTAGGTCCTTCGCAATTCTTGCCGTGGTTTGAAGGCGGAGGGTTTGTACATGTCCTTGTTCGCATTTGAGAAGTGGTGCCACAAGTGATAGTACACGCTGACCAGCTTGTCCAAGGCGCCCAGTTTCCGTTAGCTTAGGATTTTAACAAATACAACCCAGCTAAATATTTTTTTTTTTTTTTTTTTTTTTTTTTTGNCTATTTTTTTTTTTTTTTTTTTTTACAAAATGCATTATTATTGTTTACCTTTTTATATTCAAATCAGCCTATCAGCTCGTCAATCAGTTGGTATGTAAGCTTTGTACTCGTCCAAAATATCACAGTATTGTACACACCGCTGTTAACTATTCTAGTATCATCGTATTTTTTATAAGTATTACCATTTCTAGAGTCGCGAAAAACATTACATATGTATACGGTAAGTTTGAATGCATTTATTAAATTACTTACCGTAATCGCACAAATTACATGTACGTGGACAGACCAAAGCTGCATGTTCGTAGTTTCCAGTACAAACGTTGAACAGCGAACTAAATTTTGCACAGTCAATTGTCTCGTCGTCCACGCATTCGTTAGCTGCAAATAATGATGAAAATGTTGGTAAAATCGTTAGAACATACCAACAGTAAACTATATTATACTTCTACTATTGAGTATCCGCCTGAGCTGTTGCCGATTCTGCGTCAAATACCCCTACAGCAACAACAACAACAACAACTACTACTACTACTACTACTACTACTACTACTACTACTACTACTACTACTACTACTGCTACTACTACTACTTCTTCTTCTTCTACAACTACTAGTACATGTATTATGATATATCATAATTAGGATTGTTACGGCTAATAATGTTATGAATATCTGAAAGAACAAAGCCCATGTGCAAAATTTGAATAAAAAGCATCAACGTTGTAGTCGAAAAAGCGTCTTTTCTGTTGAAAAGGGGCACCTTCGTATTTGTATTCGTTTCGAAAATTTCAAATATGAACAGGCGTTAAAAAGTAGTGGTCAGTTCGTAATTAAAAAATGATGCAATTTGAACAAACCTATTTGAACTTGTCAAATAGCCCGGTATTATGGGTTATATTTTGTATAATTCATAGTTAAAACAACCTTTAAGAAATATTATTGTACATAAAAATAAAAAATATAATATGTGATGCACGTTTTAAAAATTGCCATCCGAATTTAGTACAACTTTTACATTTATAGTCTGTTATCTTAAACAGCAGAACACTTCAACGCATTTTGTGTCTAAGATAAGCCAACTTGAACACTTCCAATGCGTCAAGCGTCAACTCATTCAACAGTGAACATTTACTAATTCTTTAACTACTTTTATCATTACTCCTGATACTGGTTTTACTTACGGGCCTTGTGGAAGCAAAGTTGGTCATTGCATCTGTCGATCGAACAGCATTCTGAACAATTAGAGGGACTTGCCTGACGTGTTTGTTGTACAGAACGTCCAATAGGACCACCATTACCACCAACACACACCTGTTACATACCAAATTCAAATTGTTATTAATTCTTGGCTAGGCGCACGTACTTTGCATTGGCCATTCTAAAACAATGTCCCCTGCTGTAATACATTTTATACATGTGTGTTTCATTTAATTCCCTGTATCTTAAAAACAATATGATGAAAATAAGATTTTATCGTTTGATAATGTTTCTCGAGTTTAAATATTTCTTAATTCTTAAATATTTTGACATTGTATGACATCCTGAAAAGAACATTATAAACATATAGGTAGTTTTTATTAACACCATCTCACCACCAAAGACTGGCAACCAAGGTCGATGACGGTTCCGGACGATATGACTCTCTTATGATGAAAGCACGCCTGATAAATGATAAAGGTATCAACAACAGTGTCAGTATTCTAGCACTCCACGTATAAATCAACAGGTAAATGCATATTGAGCAAATATAATTTTTGTCTTTGATATTTAAACAAAAGAAAACATAAATACTATCGCAATAGATACTTCGAAAGTATTATATCCTATAAAATATGGAATTTGAAACGACGAATAGTATTTGCACTTCTGGGATTTCGTAACTTCTTGATATACAGCGCATGTGCATGTACATTTAAATTTAATAAATTGAATTATGGTCAGTGCTTGTTACGTCTTAATCAACGTATGCATGGTAATTTAAGGACATGGATGCTAGTGTGAATGTTATTTGATATTGTATTTACATACAGTTATACATGTGGGTAATTACATTTTATAAGCACACATAATAACTTTAATAAGCTTTTTCTTTGCAAATATTAAATGAAAACCTGCATGTGGTTTATATGACACGGATATATCACAAGTTATTAAATCTAAAAATTCAAACAAGGTTTTTAAATGGAATGGGTAATACAATTACGTAGAAAACGCTATTATTAATCAAAGTACTGACAGTACTGAAATGACGATGCTTTTGAAGATGATGGATATAAAGAATCAATTTAAGTTTTTCTACATCACCACAATTGTGTATGTGGGTACGAAAATTTAAAAAAAAATTGGTACGAAAAAAATTTGGGTACGAAAAAACAATTGGGTACGAAAATAAATTGAGTACGAAAAATTTTGGGTACGAAAAAAATGTTGGGGTACCGGGAAGTAGTACCCGTGGGGAACTTCACCCATTCAGCGATACTGGGAGGCGGGTTACATTCTCGATCAAATCTAAAAAGTACTACATTTGGGGTTTTCCCAGCGTCACAGCGTTTGAAGTGCCACCTGACAGTTTCGTGTCTGGTTCCTGTCCCGTACCTTTCGATAAATTTAAAAGAGGACGGGAACCAAGCAGCCTTTACCTTTATCAACGATAATCAGCGAGGTATGCTGATAGAGAAAATTTAGCTAACTCAATCGGACTGGCTCGGTCTTTTACATAGGTCGCCATTGTGAAGAATTTGTTCAAGGTCTGATAACTTAGACGAGCTGCTTCGCTGAAGCAGCATCGTCAAAAAAGGTTTTTATTTTAAAAAAAAAGCCTGTGCGGACTGCACAGGCTAATCGGGGACGACATTTTACGCATAATTATGCCTAACCCTCATGTTTAAGTCCAAAAAAAATAAATAGCCTGTGCAGTCAGCCTGTGCGGACTGCACAGGCTGATCCGGGACGACATTTTACGCACAATTATGCCTAACCCTCATGTTTTATTTAAAAAATAGCCTGTGCAGTCAGCCTGTGCGGACTGCACAGGCTAATCCGGGACGACACTTTACGAATAATTATGCATAACCATCATGTTTTATTCCAAAAGTAAAAAAATAAAATAAAAAATAGCCTGTGCAGTCAGCCTGTGCGGACTGCACAGGCTTATCCGGGACGACACTTTACGCACTAGCATTATGCCCAGTTTTCTCAGAACAAGGCTCAGAACATATGACATATATGGCAATATGGTTATATTTTTTATTATGATGTATCATAGAAATCAACACTTGTGATAAGAATAGTTATTTGTCAATTTGTTACATATTTTAATAAACATTTTCTTCGGCATTTGCCAATGGTTGTTGTTGTTTCCCATATTTCAATGATAATCAGCGAGGTATGAAGATTGAGAAAATGTTGTAACTCAATCGGACTCTCTCGGTCTTTTCGGTAGGCCGCTATTGTGTTTTTTTTTCATGGTATGATAACTTAGACGAGCTGCTGAAGCAGCATCGTCAAAAATGAACCTACCTCATTTGCACCACATGTTGTGGTTACATTGCAGTCTCCTACGTTTCGTATTCCATGGCAGTTGTAACACTCCAAAGCCACTGGTTGATTCAAAGAAAAAATAGATCTTACAGGATATTAACGATATCAAAACTATTATTAATGTTGATAAATATATCGTTTTTTTAACGGAAGTTTGTTTCTCCAATTTTAGTTTAATGAAACAACGCGCGCGCGTTCTTTCTCAATGATATAAATATTGAGACGTTGCAAATACTGTGGTTAATGTTGGCATTGATCAGAGCTATGATCAGCTCAGTTCAGAAATGATGTCAAACGTGTTGCACGATATGAAATGAAACCATAGCGATACTAAATCACAAACGTGTCAATTTATCATGGAAAGGCATGTTCCCTACATTAATACTAAAGATTGATTTGTTGTGCAACTTAAATTCCGCTGCCCGACTATGGGACCATTTAGTGGGTTTACGTTTACGTGTTTGCACACATTTTCTCAAATTTGAACTTAAAGAAACTGAACGTCCACGTTATTTAACAACCTTCAGCATCATTCGTCACAAAGTTCAAAAACTCGGAATCGATAATGTATAGCTAAATTTATATGTTTTTACGGAACACGATTTTTTTTAAAATCTTAAACAGATAGTTTAGAAATAAATCTTACCGTTAGCCGAAATCTGTGTATGAACCAACGCAGCTGTAAATAGTAATATAACAAACAATCATAACTTTATATAAGGTAATAGCAAAAACTAAACACATTTGTTTAAACAAATTAAAAATAAAAATGAAACAGATCAGTATAAACACTTACCTATAATGGTTAGATGCGATATGTGCGCCTTCATTTTTGGTTCTGAATGTGTGTAAACGTACAGCCATTTATACCTTTGGTGTGTTTGATGACGCCGCTGTAGATGATTAAACTGGCCAGACGAACATATGTTGATTCACACGAAAGGCGAGTTACATGACGTTATTAACATTAAAGAAACTAGCATTCGCATGTTATTTGTAATACATATATGCTATCTAAAGTCATATGAACGACGTGAAGGACAGAATAATATAATTATCCTGATAATGCTCTTATCATGGATAGCTAAAGTTTGTTAAAAAAAAAACGTGTTGCCAGTTCATAAATGGATGTATGTTAAGTGTTAAGATGTTGCTTCTTTGTTTTCTATTTAATATACCGATCATGCGAAAACTAACACAAAACAAGATCGGACAGCCAACACAGCTTTAACACGACCGTTCACTCATCGTGACTTGAACCAATGTGTCTATTTTCACACCCACGCCTGTTTCTGCTTTATCTTTTCAAAGAAATAGATATAAATAGAAGCAACAACACATGATTAGTTTCTCGATTGGAACCCATGCTATATTACTCTAGATAAATCGTGCAACAATGTTTGTGTTCTGGTCTAAAATCACTGTATGTACACTCTTTGCACTTTGGATAATATGTTAATTTAATAAAGACACGTATAAAAGCAATGCTTTTTATACATATATGTACTAAGTAACAAATATTTGAAAATGAACCCGTACAGAAAACGTTTATTGCATGACGAAATATTATGTTTTAAACTTATAGAAACCAATGCGTAACAATCGTGCAGAAAACATTATTATAAATGAAATTAATTCAATAGTCAAATCAGTTGTCCTATTAAAGAACATAAGGCATACAATTTTAATACTCCCCATAAAAACGTGCTTCAAAAACATGACTAAAGTGTTATGGTAGGCAATGACAAATGATTGCAATGTTTGATAATATAATTAGAAGCATGTCTTTGCTTTCCCTATTGAGTTCAAGACTGTGATATCTACTTATGACTTCATGGACACAAAAGTGTTCACGTTTCCATTTAGGTGAAAGCTACCATTTAGTTTAACAATCATAACAAGAACAAACGTGTACACAACACTGGCTCTGCAATTACAGCAAACTACATATCTATATAGTCAACATAATGACCAGTGGCTAGCTTACATATAACAGCAATGTGTTATCATAATACCAAACGGATCTGGCTTTTCTATCAGCACCGAAATCAAAGCTTTGAAAGAACACAGGTTATTTATTTAAGAGAGAGACACTGGTAGTTACTCACAAAAGTACACTTAAAACGACTGAGAGCTGGTGTAGATATGTGGCGTGTTCTGAGAAAACTGGGCAAAATGCTTGTGCGTAAAGTGTCATCCCAGATTAGCCTGCGCAGTCCGCACAGGCTAATCAGGAACGACACTTTCCGCCTAAACTGGATTTTCGCAAAGAAGAGACATCATTGAAACGAACCATTCCATAAAAGCGGAAATTGTCGTCCCGGATTAGCCTGTGCGGACTGCGCAGGCTAATGTGGGATGACAATTTACGCACAAGCATTTTGCCCAGTTTTGTCAGAACACGACACATATCTGTATTCAGCTCAAGATTTGGGACTGCATAAAACAGTTTTGAAAAGCACAAATTGAATAACGACCACTTAATTTGGTCAGCACATGTATCATAAAACTAATGCATCAAGTTTATACCTATTTTCTCGTTAGTGCGTAAGTAATTTATCGATGTTGCATACAAATTATTTTGAGCTTATAGAACCTAACGAAGCGATGGAGATACTGGTTTATAAAGGTATTTTAGAGGAGTGGATAAACTGTTCGCCTATTCTTATATGCATTTTGTTTTCTAACATTGAATGTTTACATGCGTATAGAAACAAGCACATTATAAATATAGATATACTGTGCTAGTATCGTGTTCTGAAACGTATGCTTCTTGACAAATCCCACGAGAATAAGGGGCGTTATAAGAACACCCAACTAGTGTAGTAATAATTTTTGTTAAATTAAAGAAAAAAATCACGAACGGCTGAATATCATGATAACGCTACTAGATAATACGGTGAAAAAATTGTTTATGTGGCCGAAAAACGATATGACTATAGAAAAGACAGTTAGCCTCATGGTGTCCACCGATGTCGCTTCTTTAATGACCCGTGTGTTGTATCGCTGTGCAAAATTGCAGCTTTGAAGATAAAGGCAAACGCGATCGGAAACGTTATTCCTGCTAGTTAATTAACGATTATTAAACACAAATGCTATTAAAAATACAATAATTACGTAATCGATTAATATATAAATATAAATTTTATTTATATTATCAATAGTTTGTCATCTTGTACTTTCATTTACTTCATATAAAAATAAAACATACATGTACGATAAACTGTATACAAATTTGTTGTATTAGGAGTTTGATCTAGGTACTGTTAATAAATATGTACGATATTGACCATCTGTGAATATATTGTGTTGTAATATGTGTGTACTCATGGGCTTAAAGCCTAATGTTTGCTGAACTAAACTCTCTAAGCTCTCATCATTTCATTCTTCTTCGGACTATTTCTTAATGTATGCATGTAAAGCCCATGGGCTTAGAAGGCCTCTGACACGGGAGTGAACCGTAGTATCGCAAGGTGTAAAAGAAACTTCTTTGATTGGTGTACTTCTGAATAAGCCCGCTTACAGCGGTGTTCATACATGTAACGAACTCATATTCAAATAAGTGTTTTCCAAAATATGACATTTTCTATAAATAACATACTCATACATTTCGGAGCTGAGTGTTATAAAGCGTATATAGTCGGAACTAGTGCAGAAGAACATTTAGTTATGAGTATGTACAGAACATGAACTTAATTGATTTATTACACTACCTTTGTTATCCCAACGCTTTGAAAGCGTGGGGATTGTATTGATCTCCGTTTTTTTTATCGGCCATTATCTCCTCCTACACTATTAGCACTAGAACATTGAAACTTACTCACATGGTAGCTATGGGCATATGTGCAACGGTGACGTTGACGGAATTTTGATCTGACCCCTGGGTCAAAAGTTATGTGTAAATAAAAGGGTAAAATGGGTAAAAAAAACTCATTTTACTAACATCATGCGACGCACATGATAATAACTTTTGACCCAGGGGTAAGATCAAAATTCCAAATAGTGCACCGTCGCACATATGATCATTGCTACCATGTGTGTAAGTTTCAAGGTCCTAGTGCTAATAGTGTAGAAGGAGAAAGAGCAGAATGGGGGTTGGGGTGGGGCCCACAATTTTGTTTTAACATAACTTCTTCATTTATTCACCAATTGACGTCACTTTAATACTGAACATCTCTTACGACAAAACGGTCTATCTCGACAATCCATGTCCACAGTACCCACCCCAGGGCCATTGATAAAGGTAAAGGCAGCTTGGTTCCCGTCCTCTTTCAAACTTATCGAGGCGCCCACGGGTACCACTTCCTCGTACCAATTTGTTTTTCGTACCCAAAATTTTTCATACCCAATTTGTTTTCGTACCCAAATTTTTTTTCGTACCCAATTTTTTTTTCGTGCCCAATTTTTTTTTCGTACCCAAATCTTTTAGTACCCAATTTTTTTTCGTACCAATATTTTTTTTTCGTACCCAATTTTTTTTTATTACCCAATTTTTTTCGTAACTATTTTTTTTTCGTACTAAATATTTTTTCTACCCAAAATTGTTTTTCTACCCATAATTGTTTTCGTACCCAAATTATTTCCTACCCAAATTTGTTTTCGTACCCATATTTGTTTTCGTTCACAATTTTTTGTTCGTACCCTACCCGGGGCCCCACCAACATAGGCCTTGCCCATCCACAATTGCCTTTTAATATAACATCTATGCGGCGTGGGGATACGCGTAGGCATCTGCCGCGCCATTTCTAGTTTTGAGATTAACTTTTTGTATCATTCGTCGAAAAAGCATATGGGTAGAGATGGTATGCGTCATTCTGTCATTTTGCTTGTGTGCGTGCGTCCGTCCATCACACAATCTGGAGCCTGCACCAAAGAGTACTTTAGCTAAGTTGATGAATCTCGGTATATGGATCGAGGGCTGAATTGTGAATAAACACTCGTTTTTTTCTCACTTTAATCGTTTGACAAAATTGCGGTAGATATGGTTGTATATATACGTGAGTATTAAAATCTGGATCTTGCCAAACCTGAAAACGCTGTGTTTCTTAAACTTGGTATGCAGAGAGGATTTTATATGGGAAATCTGCACGTTGATTAGTTCTTATTGTGTCGCCAGACAACGATTGAGGATGCTATGGTTTTAGAAAAAAACATGAAACAAAATTCTGGATTCTGACACAAACAGGCACACATAAGTCGCCTATTTAGGGGAGTAACTGGCCACTGATCATAAACAAAGAGTTTTATATACAGAAATGTTCGTCTGGGTCTGTAGATTATGGTATGAGATTTCATTTTTTCGAAAAGTGCTGAAGGGCTTCAAAATCCAAGATTGCGTCCAAGATGGCCGCCAAAATGGTCTTACTCACTGTATACATTACAACTTTTTTTTTATGTGCGGAAAATTGCTATTCTCCTTCTAAATCAACATTAAATGAAAGGAGTGTGTATCTTAAATGCTTTATTACCTATAACCATGGGAAATAAAAATGTGTCACAAGGAAAAATAACTGCCAGTTGATTTTTCCAACAACATGATTGTTTTCATATTTTTGCTTAACGCAGAAACTTTTTGGACTACGAATAGTTGCGAATAAATGAGTCTAAGCTTATGATACCATTTTTGCAATTTAAATCAATGTTTTTGCCATTTGCCAAATTAAAATGTGTCCAAAAATCAAAATAACATACAAATATTCAGAAAACATTTGATTTATAGAGTTCCAAATAATAAAAGGAAATTGTTGTATATATAATACTTGAAGGATAACATAAATTGCACCGATTCTAAGACTTTTATTGTTATCGGGCTATGAAAATCAGTAATTAAACAATGAAATATGCATTAAAATTTGCATTTGACAGTTGAAACTATAAAAAGTTGTAATAATTTACAAAAAAAAACAAAAACATTGGTATAAAAAAGTAAAGAGTTATTTAGATAAAAAAACATTTATTTATAGATAAAATAAAAATTCCAATAAACATATTTTTTTCATATTTTCCCTTAATGCAGCAGTTTGAACTACGTATAGTTGCGAATAAATGTTTTTTAGCTTTCGGTACCAGTATGGCAATTTTAATCAATGAATTTGCGAATCGAGAAATAAAAATGTGTCACAAAGAAAAATAACTGCCAGTTGATTTTTCCAACAACATCATTTTTTCATAATTTTGCTTAACACAGAAACGTTTTGGACTACGAATAGTTGCGAATAAATGAGTCGATACTTATGATACCATTTTTGCAATTTAAATCAAGCTTTTGCCATTTGCCAAATTAAAATGTGTCCAAAAAATCAAAATAACATACAAATATTAAGAAAACATTTGATGTATAGAGTTCCAAATAATAAAAGGAAATTGTTGTATATAATACTTGAAGGATAACATAAATTGCACCAATTCTAAGACTTTTATTGTTATTGGGCTATGAAAATCAGTAATAAAACAATGAAATATGCATTTACATTTTCATTTGACAGTTGAAACTATAAAAAGTTCTAATAATTTACAAAAAAAAAAAAGTGGTNGATAAATGTCACATAGATTCTTTCTTTATTTGCTATTGAAATATTCGTAGTAGATGTTTAGTTACTATGTAATTCAGTATTTCTACATAAATTTATAAGTGTGCAGTTATGTTGTTATCGTTTGTCTGACGAATGTGTTCGATGCATATTTGCATCAAAAGATGTTGCAAAGGTGATACCCTATATGCATACATTATTATTGTATCACATGTTTCATTTAAACTGAATTTCAGCATTTATTATAGTTGAGCAATTATATCACT
The DNA here is from genome assembly GCA_007657795.1 of Dreissena rostriformis. Classification (NCBI taxonomy): domain Eukaryota; kingdom Metazoa; phylum Mollusca; class Bivalvia; order Myida; family Dreissenidae; genus Dreissena; species Dreissena rostriformis. The sequence goes on from VMBQ01006910.1 coordinate 14,602, forward strand.
GATATCAGTATTATGTTGATAGTATTGCTCGATTGGTCATTGTCGACTCGGTTACTACCCGGGGTACATTTAAATATACTGAAAAGTACCCGGGGTACATTTAAGTAGTACCCGAGCCGACAATGACCAATCGAGCGATAGTGTTCGTTCCAGTTATTTAATATGTCCCCTTGCGAAGATGAATATTTTGTGTGCAACTGTCGGCCAGGTGTATGTAAAAACGTTACTGTAGTACGCACTCTTGTTTAATATATATTTTTATCAGTGTAACAATTTATTAATATTGTTCTGGACCAAACGAGTGAGCAATTTTATATATACATATTACAATTGCTATCATGGCAATTAACACATATCAATAACGAATACATGATGAACATGTTCAACCTTATGTACATAAAACGTAGATAAATATTACGTTATGTAATGATTTGAAGACATTTTTTAAGACTAAAACTAACTGAGATACAGTTAATATAACGTATGCTATATGAGTTTTGCTCCAAGCAGTATATTTCTCTCAAACAGTCTCTAGATTATTATTATAAATATGCAAGATTTTATTTTATAAAGTATGTTACATTGTGAACATACGAAACTATGTTGATTTATGAACCTTACCTTATTTGTTACATAAAAAATAGTATGTCAATTAATGTTATTTTGTATATTCCCAAAAATCTAGAGGGCTGGCATTGGATGTTTAGATGCAGTCAAATGCTACAAAAGCGCCTCGCAACCAAACTAAGAACAGAAGCGCTTGGATTGTGATTTTCAACCCATATTTAAATATTGTTTCGATTATGCGGCTCTATGGTCAAAGCAAAGCAAATGTCTTTGATGCTACTTTTAATGCATAGTGAGGTTGAAACAAACTCATGGAGTTTCTTATTAACTGCATCGATTATGGCAACGTCGAGGATAATAATCAAGATAAATATCAGTATAAACATAATTTGCTCTGTTAAAAGGGGGTTTAATGCATATGCGTAAAATGTCGTCCCAGATTAGCCTGGGAAGTCCTCACAGGCTTATCAGGGACGACACTTTCCGCTTTTATTGCATTTTTCGTTTCAAGGAAGACTATTCTTCACGAAAATCCTGTTTAGGCGGAATGTGTCTTCCCTGATTAGCCTGTGCGGACTGCACGGGCTTATCTGGGACGAGACTTTACGCACATGCATTAAACCCCTTTTTCACAGAGCGCATTCCTTTTATATTTCAGTGATGCTTAACGTAATTTTAAGAACATACATATGTTGCACCGCTGTTTGGTCTCAACAAAACTTCTGTGTTCAAAACCAAAGTGTGTTCGATATTTGGCTTTAAGCTTTCATTACTCCCAAGAATGTTGTGGTCGTCGGTCGTTGATATTTGTAACGTCTGTAATCTTGATCCTATTCAACACATATGGTATCCAAAGGGAGGTGTTGATAAGAGTTAACATTATTCAAGTTAACCAATTCCTGACCACAATTCCTTCCCCTTTATAAAATCCTATGCATTTTTTTCCCGGGGTCAAGTTCCAGTTGGCGACACAGATGTTTGCCATGCTTAACATTTGTCTCTTTTTTTAAATCGACCGATAGACATGTTGGATTAGAATTGCTTGCAGTCATTCAGAAAGCATGGGATAAATTATCAGTTGCCAAAGATGTAAAAACAAGCGTGAACTGTAAACGTTGCCTGTCGGAGATTGACCCGAAATGGCGTGGTTTTGAATCCTATCGGCCCAGTACCGTATATGATATTGCTTTAAAATATGTATTTACATTACTATTTCATCTTTGTTTTTCAATGGTAACCTTGGAAGATTCGACATTGGAATCTTGCGAGGGAATCTTGGTTTCACTATACTTAATATTTCTGCTAAGTAGGCCTTCAAAGAGGGATACTTGTTTGTTTTAATAAACGCTGAACTGACTTTGTACTCACGAGCAGAGTAAAGTCTATGTGTCCCACATTCATGATGTTGGCGAAATAAAAACAGCTGCAATTGTTGTTATTAAAATGTTGTTTGTGCTCACGGTAAAGATGATAATAAGGATGACGTGTATTGTGATAATGACGACGACGATGACGACGAATCAAGTAATGATCTTAATGATGTGTTCGTTGCAAGCTTGACCAGCATCGCAATGCAACAGAAAATAATCGACACAAAACCACACGTTCTTTATCATGAAGTTTGCCGAAAATAAATAAACGGCCGTTAATGGCGGTCATTTTAACAAGGCTAGTAACTGTGTGTACATTATGCAAACGGCCCATAAAAAATAGTGAAAGTCTCAAGAATAAATAACTAAATTATCTATTCCTTTATTGGGTTTTAAATTTTTTTTTTTTTTTTTTTCAACTTCTATAAGTATGATCCACATATATGCATATCATTACAGTTTATTTTTTTTGGTGTTCAATGATTTATTTTTATTTTTAATAATATAATTATTTCCCTTTGCTAGGGACACATTTAACAGGATAAGCAAAAGTAACCCTGAACTTCACCAACATGACCTTTGACCCCATTTAAGTGTAGAAGTTAATGTGAGAGGTATAAACATACTAAATATTGAAGGAATTGATCCAAAAATAGGGACTCTACGAAGAAAAGTATAAAAAAACTAATTTTAGCCAGAGATACATTGACCTTGACCGGAAAAAAAACCCGTTCAATATGCGGCAGGGTATTTGATGATAAACACTTTGTGAAAGTTTCATTCAAATCCGTTGAGAAATAAAGGAGGATTTGCGATCGGAAGAACATGTCAAATTCATTTTTTTTTTAGTTCTGGCGACATTGATTACGACCGAATCATAAAATACCGAAAATATGCGCCAGGGCACTTGGTGACAATCATTTTGTGAAAGTTTCATTGAAATCCGTTGAGAAATGAAGGAGGAGTTGCGCTCGGAAGAATTTGTTCCGCACACCCGCCCGCCCGTCCGCCCGCCCGCCGACATGCACCAATCTAATAACCAGTTTTTTCCTTCGGAAAACCAGGTTAAAACTTCTAGGATATCGATCATCTGTCATACAAATCAATTTACATGTACACCAATATTTAACACATTTTACATGGTGTTCTATACAAAGAGGTAATTAATCACATTCTCCTGGTACAATTCTATCATTCACAGATTTATTTACACCAAGGAACTATTAACAATACTCGATTTATACTTTTTGAAGAATGTCTGAGAATTCTATTCCATATATCTCGGAGCCATGTGTAAGTATAGGTTTGACCATTGAATAAAAATAAATAAATTATTCTATGTATAAAAATAAAAAATAAAAAATTGGTAGGATTTAATAGCAAAGATAGATTTTCGGGCTTGAGCTGCAAGTTTTTCTTTCGCTTTCCTCCATGATAATTTGGGCGTTAAAAGAAGACCCATGTATTTATATACAGATGCGACATTTACCGGATTATTTTTAAAGACCCAATGTTCGAATGATCTTAGCGGACCTCCGTTTCTAAAAACGATAATTTCCGTCTTTTGATGATTAATTGTCATACCAGTATGTTCACAAAATTCCGCTATAGAGTTCAATTGTGATTGTAGCTCGATCGTGGTATCAGCGCAGCTCGCAACGTCATCGGCAATAAGAATGCAAATTATGTCTGACATGTCTTCGGTGATAAAAAATACCCCTATGACCTTTAGATGTTAGAAAGGTAGACAACTCGTTTATGTACACCTGTTAACCTGTTTGGACACAGACAAATCCACTAAATATTGAACAGTAGACAAATATTCACAGGGACATATTTCTGCGAAACTGGTCGCCGCCAAAATGTCTTCATTTATGATCAACTACACATTAAGATCATTCATCTGTAAAAGTTTGAGCAAATTCTCCCAAACAGTGAAAAAGGTGTTGAACACACAAAATGTTGGGACTATATATTACATACACGGAAACAGACAAAGGGCCATTATTCTGCAAAAACTCGTCGCAACCTAGTTTCCGTTCGTTACGATCATCTGCATATTAAAGTCATTCACTGTAAAAGTTTGAGCGACATCCACTTAGTAGTAAAATAGGAGTTGAAAACATAAGCTTCAAGACGTACAGACAAGTGCAATGCCGAATGTCTCTTTCCCGCCATAGTGAAAGTAAACTTAACCGGAAAGATACAATTAAAATACAAAGATTAACGTCTATATTGGTACTCAGTAGGTATTTACAGCTTTAATTTTGTAAACTTTATTAAGGAAGTACTGATCACAAATGCAAATTCTTTTGTGTTATTCGACATTTTGAAGTAGGCATTCAATTTTAAAGTAATTATCGTATGTGTTATATACCATAAGTGAAAAGGGAGGCAATCCATATTACTGCAGTATAATCAAATGTCTTGGTGAAACTATGAAAATAGTCTCCCTTTCCAGTGGAAAATCTTGACTCCCCCTTACCTTCATCAAGGAGGGCCGTTTTAACACCAAACGCTCATCATTTTCATGTGATTCACAGTAGCTCTTTACCCTTAGTATTTAATGCAGCGGTACCCCTGTGTCTGAATTAACAAACTAGGTGTACCCCTGTGCCTTAATTTCCGAATCAGTTGTACCCCTTCACATGAATTTCCAAATCCGGAGTAAACGGTTCCAAACAAAAAGTACCCTGTTGTTAAATTTCCAAACCAGGTAACCCTATACCTAAATTTCAATTGGGTGAATCGCTCTTTTTAAATTTTAAATGTTACTTTTCATGCCTGTTAAGCTCTCAAATAATGTCGTAAGAAATAAAGAACACATACAATAAAAAAAAACTTATTCCCTATTGTAGGTCTTTACATCTATACCATAAAAAATCCTGGCAAATTGTTAGCACTGCCTATTTAGTTTCTTTTAAGTATAAAATCCGAGTCAGTGATATTATGATTTATTAATGGGTCGCGCTCTGGGTAAATTGGGCTTGATATACATTTGCGAAAAGTTTCGTCCTATAGCCTGTACAGATTTAAACGGATATGTCAGTTTTCCTTTACTTACTCTGAATCCGCCGTTTAAATATGTTTAGCAGATTCATTCAATGCGGCGGCCACCGTTCCTGACTGTGAATTTTTGCACGAATTGTTTCAATTTATGGAATATTGACAATCGATTGGTGGATAGAGCAAAACAACCCTGAAGCGCGCACGAATGACAAAGTGAAAATATTACAAATCCTATAAAAATTCTAAGATTTTAAGTAATGGTCTGAAACTGCTAGCAATTATCGGTCGGCTAAGTTTGTTGCCTAAGATTGTGGATGATGTGGTCTCTTGTTGTTAAACCTGAAGGAATGGATTTACGAATATGCATACCGATGATATTTAAGTTATTGTCTGGTCTACTATCAAATGCTGTAATGTGTTGTACAAGATTTAAGGTACATGTATTTGTTCGATGTTCATACATTCCGTCCTGATACCAGTTTATGTTTTTTTATTAAAAAGTTCAAATAACACCATATTTGCATGTCGTTACCAGAATGGTTGATAAAATATGTTGAAACAACACGTCAGTGCAGTCTAAAAGTTTGTATGCAGCAGCGTGTGCGCGTTCAACTGTCTGTGGCAAACGGAACCAGCGTATGTGACCGCAAAATTCGATTAAGCGAAGCAGAGCTGCACACTGGTAAACGGATTCGAGCACATCAAGGACCCGAGAAATGCAAACAAAACAGTTGTGTTTCAATTTGCTGCACATGCCTTTGCTAAAAATCATTGATTTTAAGGCCTATCGTGAACTGATTTTAACTGCATGGTCTTTTCACTTAGAAACATAAATATGTCAATATTATTAATTGCTGACCGAAACATAAGATACAAAATAAAATTGATGTAAACATTCAAGAAATATCAATAAAGAAATCCAAAGCTAATCATTCAATAAAATGTTTCTCATGTTATGAAAGTCGAAGGCAATCTCACACAACAAAGCTTCAATATTAAGTCTATGTGAATAATTTGTTGTGAGTATCAGCGTTACCGATTTAGCGCTTTCATAACTTGTAAAAACATAGATATGTTCATAAAGCACGTGACTTATGAATACAAAATTTAGTTGCTGACGTTAAATGATGTCGTATGATGTCGTGGTAGTGTTTCGAAGTCTTCACTTTAAAACGTAGTCCATGAGCAAGTTTTAAATATATTGTATAATCAAATTTTTCTTTAGTTAATACGTTAATGCTGTGTTTCCTTATACAAAATTGTCTTTAAAACAATCATAGTGCGGAAGATATTCTTTTGCACCCTGTCTGCCAAGTTGTCATGTACAGGTAACATACAATGGAAATGAACGTGATCGAATTAATTAAAATGAAAGTTGTTTCATACATCGATTTCAGTATCATTCGATGTATCCGTACAATTTGTAGGGAGGGGAGATACAATATTTTCATCAGAAAAACTGGACTTTTTGGAACTTTTTAATTTAATCATTTCTAGTTGTGTCTCATGTTACATCCATTGTATATATTAACACATCTTTAAGAGAAGTCTCGTTAAAAGAAATCCATATTGAATTTCCAAAAGTTTAAATGTGAAGAATATTGAATTACTAAAATATTTCATCAGCTCATATGCAAATACAACACTAATTCGTACTTAAAACGGGGGACTAGAGCTAAACACTATCTTAATACGACCGTACTGTGCGATCAAACTGTACCATGCGATATATGTACTAGATAATGGATTGTTTTAATAAAAATCTGATCCGTTGTTCAGGTATCAATTGTGTGATCGCGTTTAATATACTCGGCGTAATGTACTGAATTTTCTGATTCACAGTTAATTTTTAAGGGACTTGTTAACAGATTTTCGTCCTTTTGAAAAACATCATAAAATGATTTACTAACAAAACTTACATATTTGGAATAGTTTTACATAATTATAACAGCAAGCAAACAAGTTTTATGAAAACGTTGTCCGAAATGGGATTCGAACGAATGTCTTTTTCCATAAAAAGCTATCACAAGACCAAACCAACTTTTAATATATATAGCGTATTGTAAGCGCAATTTTAGCAATACACGTATTCACCAAATTATCAGAAAATATGAGATATATGCAATCAACAATGTGTTTATTGGTCAGCACTCAAAAACACGTGATAGAGATTGAAAATTTCTGGCCATTATGCCCTTAACTTTGACTGTCGCAAGACAAATTTCGTTAACGTCATTAACTTAAATTAGTTTAGGTATGGTCTATTTAAACTACTTACAGTTCATTTGTCCAAACTGGTGAGTTTGAAATAATGTGTATTTGCATTTATCTTTTTTTCCGCATTGAAATGATTTTTTTTTTTATTTATATGTTTAATTAATGAATGTGTGCATTTTGCAACATTGAACCGGTTTTCCGAACGTTCTGGCATGTTGAAATTCTACGTTATTTTTTTGTGTTGTACCTTTCAATTCTGTTTAAATGTATTTAATATACCAAAATACCAACCAATGTACTTTATGGCGTCTAAAAAAATTACTTGAATCTCGAGGCGGTATTTCACCCCCTGTACGTCGATAATCCAAACTGAGTAGGATAATTCAAACTGAAGAAAAAAAGGCGACATAAATAAAGACTCCAGTCATTTATTTCTAAGAACACGTGTATTTAAGGTAAGTTGTGACATAATAAACGTTTATTTCTTATAAAATATTATTTGTCGGATACAATGCGCTTATAAACTCATAANTTAAATGCGTAGGTGGCCGAACCAACAGAAATAGTGGCTGTTTATTGGTAAGCACTCAAAAACACGTGATAGAGATTGAAAATTACTGACCATTATGCCCTTAACTTTGACTGTCTTAAGACAAATTTCGTTAACATCATTAACTTAAATTAGTTTTGGTATGGTCTATTTAAACTACTAAAAGTTCATTTGTCCAAACTGGTGAGTTTGAAATAATGTGTATTTGCATTTATCTTTTTTTCTGCATTGAAATGATTTTGTTTATTTATATGTTGAATTAATGAGTGTGTGCATTTTGCAATATTGAACTGGTTTTCCGAACGTTCTGGCATGTTGAAATTCTACGTTATTTTTTGTGTTGTACCTTGCAATTCTGTTTATATGTATTTAATATACATAAATACCAACCAATGTACTTTATGGCGTCTAAAAAAATTACTTGAATCTCGAGACGGTATTTGGTTTATTCCAATCACCACCCCAGCTAGATTTGGTTCCCCAACGGGGAAACGAGCACCGGTCGCCAATGTGAGAGCGAGGAATCCGGGTGTCCGGGGTTAGAAGGGGAAAGAAGTAGAAAATAATGAAAGATTGTTTTCATTTTCTTGTTTATTTTAAATTCAAATTGATGTACATAAGTGTGGATTAATGCGGAAATGCACAGTGTGCAAAAGAGTCAGCTCCAAATCGCATGTAAACATATCCATCTGTCGTTTCAAAGAATTAAAATGTACGGGTCTTAAAGAAGTTTCACTAGATGATAGATCTTAAAGCTTATGAATGTTTGTATAATGGTAGTTTACTAAAGCCTGTTATTGATCCTTCAGATTGACGATGTTTCCACTAGAAATCACCTCTTATGGCATAATGCTAAAGCATAAATAATTGTTGGCTAAAATGGCTGAATGTATTCCGAGTTCTGGTTGTCATATGAATATTTGTAGCTGATTTCGTCTTTTATTTGTTTTAAAAACTTCCGCAACAGCATAAATCTGTCTAAACCTCAAAATAATTTGCGTTGTGTAATTTACCTGTCGGCCACCTTTTCCGTTCTATGACGTCAAAAGCGCGCATGTGAATGTGCGATTGGGATATTATCATAATACCCACCGCTCTGCCAGGGCCTTTTATTATAATAAAAATTCTTTGAGCGCTTATGAGGCTCTCTTTCACGTACAAAAATGTTTTCATTTATAGTAACATACGTATGAAATTATACTTTGCGGCGTTATTGCATGACGTAATGGCCGTTGTTTTAATGTACTTAATCCTGACAGGGACGTTGGCCGAAACGTTGTAAAATCCAAGATTTGACTAAAACCCTTTTCTTAAATAAGTTATTATTTCAATGTAACCAATGTCAGTTACGATAATAGTTTTATATAACATAAACATAAGATGAAATAAAAACCATCAAACTTATTATTTCTTGTTGTACTAATGTGTCTAAAAATACCATAAAATAACTACCTTATATTTTGCGCTTGTGAAACAAAACTAAACCCGACAGACAGAAAGACGTGGCTCCAGGTCATCGTGCAAAGTTGAGCTTCTCTGATTAGAACCCTTTTAGTTGCGTTTTATCGAGCATGAAAAGCGTGCAATTCAAATAGAACAGTAATGTCATTATTGAATTAATATAAGGTCATGTATGGAATACCGTTAGGGTCATCGTGGTTACACCTTAAAATTATGAGGGCGACAATCCGAGAGTGCGAGAATACGATGACGCGAGTGCGAGAATACGATGACGAGAGTGCGAGAATACGATGACGAGAATGCGAGAACGCGATGGCGAGAATGTGAGTATGCGAGAGTACGATGACGAGAGTGCGAGAATTCGATGACGAGAGTGCGAGAATACGAAGACGAGAGTGCGAGAACGCGATGGCGAGAATGCGAGAGTGCGAGAATACGATGACGAGAGTGCGAGAATACGATGACGAGAGTGCGTTAATACGATTGCGATAGTACGAAATGACTATCGCATTGTCGCCATCGTACTATCGCATTGTCGCCATCGTACTATCGCGTTGTCGCACTGTCTTCATCGTATTCTCGCACTCTCGCATTCTCGCCATCGCGTTCTCCCACTCTCGTCATCGTATTCTCGCACTCTCGTCATCGTATTCTCGCACTCTCTTCATCGTACGCTCGCGTTCTCGCATCCTCGCCCTCTGGATTTTAATATGTAACCACGATGGCCCTAACGGTATTCCGTAGTCATGACATAACATGAGGAAAAGTGTTCTACTAAGCTAGCTTACTTCAATTTTTAACATGCTATATAACATTCGTGCGCATTATTATGTTGCCTTCAACTCAGGTGAGCAGCCCATGGTCATCATTGCCAAGAGCTATAAAGTTCTTATTCCCTTCTTTTAATTTATTTCAGTTTGTTAATGTATACACATATTGGCATTACAACGGACAGTTTTATTTTTTCATTTTTTTCCATTAAAATAATGCAACGACCATATTAAAGCAATCTTCGTTAAATGACGAAGATGCGACGATACGATCACCTCTTATATAAATCAATGTCTCTTCGCAGCTTTCGAGCAATTGTCATAATGACTGGAGCAAAACTGTGACGTTGTGCTCAGGTGAGCTAAAACAGTGAAATTGAAATTACAACTGAAATTGCTGTTAAAAATGTAAAACAGTAAAAACAACCATAAACACAAGCCAATATAGTTATTATTCAATTAACCAGTTGAAAAAGTTTGCTATTTTCAAAGAAAATATCACAAGAACATAAAATCATATAAAATTAAATCGCATACAAACAGCTTCTACATATCTATAATAAACTAGTAATTTTACAATCAATAAATTAATACCAAACATGATTGTTTTTTCAAAAGAAATTGATATGATTTAAATATAAATGATGTTATATACAAAAACAAGTTCGAGTAGATTCACACTTCTTACAAATTCGATGACATTGTATATTATACGATAGTTTCTTACTACATATTTAAACTCTATATTATACGATAGTGTTTTTTTTTTTTAAATTTGGTTCAATGATTTACATTGTGGTTTTGACTAATTATAACTTTAAATATAATCAGTTGATGTGATGATGCTTTGACAGAATCGTTGCAGCTCTAGCTTGCGACAATGTCTGTTGGTGGCACTCACTGGTACACAGTCGATCACTGCGGGTAGTCTGGCTCGGGCTCGGGCTCGGGCTCGGAGGAATTTCCGTTTGAGTATGACGGCGGGGGATACATATCTGAGTATGTCTGGGGTGGGGGCGAGATGACGTACCCCATGGTAAAGTTGTCTCTATAAATGAACCCTTTGTTTACTGTGTCCACTGTTGAGCTGGGGGTTGTGGTCACATCAGAGGAAGAGCAAATGATTCCTTTTATCTTCACTGAAACAACATCATTTAAAAAAAATGCATTTTTTAAATGTTATTGTTTTAGAATATAGTAGAATATACATCTGTATCCTAATATTTGCGTCATCCATAACTCTAAAAAAATTGTATCCCTATGGTTTATAAAAAATAATCGAGTTGGTTTTGAGACTGAATACAAATTGCCGATCGTTTTCAACAGAAAATCACAAACAACACGCGCTAGCTTCAAATACATGGTGTTCTTGTTGTCTTTAACTTTGTATTATACATAACACACACTGCCTGTATGCGTTGTCTGAAACTGCTTGTCAGAACATACGTAATGAAACATGATTTATCGAGGAGCGTTCGGTAACTTACGTAAGCAAAGAATGAGGATTACAATGGCGGCGGCACCACCTACCCCAACGCCAACCATGCCGGCGATGAATCCACCACCGCTGGTGTCGACGGAGCTGTGAATGAACGAGTACGGTTCACTGGATATTAATATTGTAGAGCAAAGGAAATTTACAGATTTCAATAATATACACATCAATTATTTACGTTTGATATAGCTTTCCTATACATTTAACCATTCCTATAAATTCGACCACTCCGTGATTTTGTTTATTATGACACATTTCTGATAAAACTTAAGTAAGTTATGCTTATTAAAAAAAATATCTATAACATAGATGTAGTATTTTAGTTAAAAACATGTGAATTTTAGATTTTGTTAGGGAAAAATTAAATTTAGGTAAATAGTAAGTAAAATCGGCTACACATGCTGAGTAAATACCAATAATTCTGAAAAAAAAATCACTTTTTAACATTATTTTTGTATTTATTAGTCTACAAGAATATTTATTTAATGATTAATATCCAAATAACTTTAAAAGTTTTATGTTTTCCTAAAAAAATGATGACTGAATAGATTGATAGGAAAGATACCAACACATTAGGGTTGCTAGGGTGCCCACCTAGAATTTGCCTGTAACTAAGGAAATACCTGCGTTGTATATTAATTTGCCATACTTTTGTGGGGAAGATATGAAATGTTTAATTAAATGTCTCACTTGGGCTGAAAATCTTTTCATCCGGAAGAAAAAGTCAATTTCACTCTTAAGTGGTTGAATGTATAGGAAAGAAGGCTACTATTTTGTGCCGTCACTAAGCATTGTAAAGCTGCGCCGGGCTGGAGAAAATTAAAATAAGTTTGAGTATTTGCAGCTTTGCGACTTTGACACGATAAACGCCTTAACATGAACACACAATTGGGGCAACGATACTAGATACTCACTGGAAATTTTAACTGTGTAACGTGAATTCAGAATTGGGACGAGAACGCTAAAAACTTACTGGAAATTTAATTGTGTAAAGTGGATACAGAATTGGGACCACAACACAACACATAACTGGGCCCTCAGCTCTAAATACTACCTGGAAATTTTAACTGTGTTAAGTTAACACAGAACAAAACACGTTTTTCAAGTGAACACAGAATTTGAGCCACAGAATTGGGAGCATAACACTAGATTTTCAGAAGGACTTCAAACTTTGCAAACTTATACATAATTGGGAGCATAGAACTAGATATTCAGAACGTCTTCATACTTTGCAAAGTGAACACAGAAACCATTGCACGTGATACTTACAAGTAATTTAAACTTTTTTTCAGTTAACACATAAATGGGACCACACTACTTGTTACTCACTAGGATTTGTATCTCTCCGAATACTGCATATATACGATGACATGTTTTCCATCTCTAAATCTTACATTTACTTACCTTGAATTTCCGTAAGAACCGTAACTTCCGTAAGAACCGTAACTTCTGTAACCGCTGTAACTACGGTAACTTCTATAACTACTGTAACTTCTGTAACCGCCGCTGCGATACGCACCCGAGCAGACCTCGGCTTTAAATTATAAACAAATATAAACGAGATGAAACATACAGTACATCACCGAGAAAAAAGACTGATCACACCAAGGTTCTTTATCACATCACGAGATTCTTTATTAATGGCAAGTGACCACTTTCCAAACGGTCTGACACAGAACAAAATCACTAGAAGCATTACAAAAAAAGCACTCAATAAGTACAAGCAAAATGAATTATACAGCGGTCAACGCATTGGACAGCGCAACGCAACAAAATGGAGGTTTGAACCGGCTGTGTGGAGCTTCAAAAACTCTTACCACTGGCCAGCGATATTCACAAAACATTTAAGTGTAAATTAAAATAAATCGATACACGCCTCCAGTGAAACTCGAACTCACGCTTACAAAAATTGCCTTCTTCAATATGAACTCAACTACGCTAAAGTCCTGTTATCGATAGTGCGCATGCGTATAGAGGTACTTCGTATACATTTCATTTATAACTACTACTGATTTGCATGTGCTGCCAAAAGTGTCCCGGGGACCACTTTTGAATTTTATAAAAATAAGCATTTTAATAAGCTTTTATAAAAAACGAGACATATGTGTGGCGCAACAATTTAGAAAACAATTTGCAAAATATTTTTGTTTGAAAATAAAATCCCATATTAACTCTGAATATGTCCCTTCAAAGATTTTCAACGGAGGGTTCCGGTGAGTTTCGTTTTGCCTACTTAATTTACAGACATATAGGTGGACTTTAATTTAAGTTTATGTATCATTTGGGTTTCTTATTCGTATAGATACATTAGTGACATAAATTAAATAGATGTTTAAATTTAGTTAAGAGAAGACGAGATGAGCAGTGTTTGCAATAAAGGACAGAAACGGTCAATTGCTAATTAAAACTAATTTTGAACCCCTTGTTACTTTTTTTTTAATTCTGATTGTTATACAAATAATTCCTAAAATTATCTTAAAAGTCTTGCCTACTTCAAAAAACAATATGTGAAATATGTTACGGACCCTTTGCTTTGAGGTTAACCATTTTTATTACTTGATAACTCGTAGTTTCCACATAGCTGTTAATATGGTGTTACGCTTGTTCCATCAGTTTTCAAATATGACACAAGTCAAAATTAACGTTCAAACAATAATTTATTCATGCGAAGACAAATAATCGCCGTGTAAAACCCGTAAAAGAGAAACACAATGTAAGTCGTTTGTAACCGTAAGCTTCCCGATAATTATACTAGGATAGAATTTACATAGTTTTACACATGTGACGCACAATCAGTCAGTTCTGCGTTCGTTCAGAATTTATGTAAATAATACAATAAAAGTGTTAAAATAGCTTCCAAAATCAGTGTTAATTAATTGATACAATGTTTATTAACCTGGATTATTACTATCAAACTGATGATATTACGACTTAGAGGTATTTACTTCGATAAATGAGTGACTGTCTCTCGACAAAAATTACGTCTATCCTAGATCTTGACTTAAGCTCCACTGCCTTCTATTGTGACCTACTGTTCAATACTGATGACCAAAATCGGTCAGTGACCAAGATCCTGGTCAGTGATCAAAGATTCTGGTCATTAATGACCAGAATTCTGGGCATCAGTGACCAAAATTGGTCTACCACGTGACTGACCAAAAATAATGACAAAACAATTGTAACGATACATGACGTCCTTTATAAAAACTCATAACAATAAGACGAAATGGCGCCCTATTTTGAAAAACAGTGAAAAATACAAAGTATTCAAATGGATGGTTCACTTCTAAATGAAAGTTCTGGTGATGTTTTGATTATATAGACTCAGTTGTGAACATTTGTTAATTGTTTTATATAGTCACATACTGTCACCAGAATGAACAACTTAAAAGGCAGTCCATTGAAAAGGTATACGTGTTAATGTCACACCTGGGGTGTATCATTATGAGTTTGCGCCCAGGTGCTATGCTATATTGTTTTATATGCCATTCTATTAAGCCAATCAAATTATACATCTAAATCACAAAGAATATTGTGCTAGTTAGTAGTCAATTACCCGGTGTAAATAATGGAGAATAAGACAGACAATGAAAGATAATATATCACAAAACAATAGACATACGTGTATCTGATTTATTTATGACCAGACCTCAATTTAAATCACAATTGCGCGTCGAAATGTTTACCGTTTATGCGTCACTGTACAATTATCTGCAAATAAACGTAGCAATAACACCTTTTACATGAATTATATTGCACATTGTTGAATGTTGTTTAGTAACGAATGCAAAAGTAAATTGATGTATACTAAACTGTGAGCTAAATAAAAGGTAACACGGAATTTACAGCGAAATTTGCTTGAGAAAGTGTTCTTTGCAAAAACATTTTTTTACAAATCTGTGGAAAAATGTTTGAACATATACATACCTATCACTAATAATCCCAACAAGAAGAGCACGCTTCGTAGTCTTAAATCCATTTTGGAGAACTAGAACTATCGTCTTGTATGCAGGTGTTGCACCCGTACACCGAGTTTAAACTTAAATCGCTGATTGCACTAGGTTATTTTGAAATGACGGGTAACTAAGTCTCATGAACAGTAAATACAGGCTATTGTATTCGAAGTATCATATAACGTATAACGGTGGGCTATTTATAACATATATCCATTAATTGCAATTCAACCTCTTAATCGGAAGCTAGCCATGCCTAAGGGGGTTCGACATTTTCTCATTTTTCGGTTCCATAGTTTTTAAGATCATTTTGTGACATACCAGCATATACGCTGATTTACAGCTGACGAACTTATGCTTTCTTTTTTTTGACGAGGTTTGAAAGTTGGTATGCTTTAAGTCAAAAGTATAATGTGACAATAGGGTTTTCTGACTGTGTAGTAACTGTTACATTGGAAGTTGCGCAGATTTTGAATGAATTAGGTTGTGCAACTTTTTGTTGATGAAGTTATATATATTTTCCTACCACTCCATCAAGTTCCTGCCATTATCAACATCTACTTCGTACTATCGCCACAGCTTTTTACTCGGTAAAAAAAACAAGGTCACAAGGTCAAATAAAAGACGCAGATTGTTAACCCTATAGAAGTCATATTCAATCTTTATGAAAGAAACTTGGTAAGAAAATTTGTTCTCGTGCTACCTCAGCTGTGTTCGACAATGGTTTAGGGTCTTGGAAAAATCATTTTTCCTAATGATATACCGTCTTGGTTCGAAAATGTTCCGGTTCGCTGAAAAACATNGGGGGGGGGGGGTCGGTTTCCTAATACAGCTACAGTAAAACCATGTTATCACTCTAGAAGTCACATATTTTTTATTTTCTTCGTGAAACTTGGTCAGAACATTTGTTTAATGATATATGAGCATAGTTTGAAAATGTGTCCGGTCTGTTGAAAAACAACGTTAACGCCAGGGGGCGGTGCAGTTGCCCTTATATGGCTATAGAAAAAACATTGTTTACACTGTATAAGTCAGAATTATTTCCAATCTTCATGAACCTTAGTCAAAACATTTATTCTAATTATACATCAGTTCGAAAACGGTTCCGGTTCGTTAAAAAAACATATGCGCCAGTTGGCGGGGCAGTTTGTTTCTGATATGGCTCAAGTAAAACGTGTTAACACTCTAGAAGTCACATTTTAGTCAAACCTTCAGATTATTTATTTTAATGATATCTGGGCCGAGTTCGGCAATGGTTCCGTTCCGTTGAAAACAATTGCCACCATGGAGCGTGGCAGTTTGTGTCATATGGTTAAAGTGGAACCTTGTTAATACTCTAGTTGACATTTTTAATACAATCTTCATAAACCTTGGAAAGATTTTTTTCTAATACTATCTTAAGCGACTTTGAAACTGTGTCGAATTAGGTAACAAAAGGTCACTGGGTCAAATTAAAAATAGGTTGTTAACACTCTAGACGTCACATTGTTTTTTAGAATCGTGCTGTAAGTGAGGGCGTTAGGTCATCTTGTTTTAAAATTGATATTCTTAATCACATTATCAACTTTAACCATTGAAAACACACACATTTATGCAAGTGTCCTGTTGTTCATAGTTGTGTCGAACAGGAACTAAAGATGTGCTCGGTTGCTCATTCAGGTGCAAGGAATTTGTGTACAACAGCAATTTTGCCTTCCCCTGCACTTAATATACGATTAACACATCTAAGCAATAACCGTGATCAGTCATTTACAGTTAAAAATATTGAACTATAATACTTTCAAAGTCTTGTTTTAATAAGTTACGTTGACCAAATAGTCAATGTAAACGTATTTTTTGCATTACAAACAAAGCTTTCCTGAATCTTGTTGATAATCGTATTTCAACAGTCACCAGTATTGTGCATTTTACCAGTAGAATAAAAAATAAAAATGCTCGTTCTGTAATATTTACCAATGCATGCAATATGTGAAAACAGTTATATTACATTTCGTCTGGTACATCCCAGAGGCGCAGATAAATGAAAGTAAGATACCTATTCCGTTGATGACTTTCATGAGTATAATTGATCTCGTTTAACATACATGTCTTTTTTACTGTTAGTTTCAAAACAAATATTTGTCCTAGTGGGTTTCTCTTTATTTATTTTTTTAGAGTCTGACAAAACATTGATCTGTTTACTTTGTGAAGCGAACTTCTTTCACATTTATATAACGATTACATTTAAACTTCAAATATGTTATCACTGTGATGTGTTCATGTTCACCTCTACATCATTAACCTGTCACTCGTGAACTACATAAGCTTAAATTCTACGCTTGCCTTTATCGCATTCGCTTTTGATTGTGCATGATTTGTACGAGTGTATCGAAGCTATAGCATTATTCTTATTAATTCGTCCCCGCTCACTTCCATAGCGGAAAATTATCTATTCATGCATAAAGATTAGCACCAGACTTATATTGGCGAGCTTAACATATTCATCCCCAGTGATCCACACGTGTATGTGCATGTTGACTAAGCCATTCCAATGGAATAAGCATACACGTTTTAATTTTGTGGAATGAGCTTCTGTCACATTTTTTATTCATTTGAAACTTGCAATATTTAATTGTAAACTGTTTATTCTGATACCCTTTTAAATTTTTGTTCGTTTAGCTGTTCCTTGAACATTTCCTTCAGCAGAAACTTCCCTGTATCTTGACTGCAGCCTTTCAAGACCATCGGCGCTTTGATTTTATAACGAAATTCGTTACACATAATGGATCATGTTAATTTATTTTTATGTCGGGTCTTTCGATGTTCTTTAATTATGCGCATTTTATACCGATTATTAATTTACAATGCAAAAAATAACACTTTTATATTCAAACGTTGCACGTGAAACTTAAATCTTAGTGTGACTTGTGGGTGATTTTAGAAAAGTGTTTCGTTGAGCATGTGTACTTTACAAGATACGGTTCGGCTAACTCATTTGGAAGATCGCTCGACTTCAAATCGTTACCAAGATCGTCTGGTTTGATTTCTATAGTCAACACAACTATTTAGGGGATTTTTCTTGAAATTATTCTTATCGATATTTAGCCCTTACTTCTGATTTAAAAAATGACGGTTGCCAGTCGATTACGTGTATGTTCTTCCTTGGTTAGGAACACGCTGTGTTGATAAGAGTACTTGATGTTATAGAACAAAATGTTAAAGATGCGGAATCTGATCTTTTCATAACTGTGGTAATATCTTTTGTTTAAAAAAAAATTGTCATTATTACCAGTGGGGATTTATTCATTCTTTGTGGAATGTGAAACAGCGAAAAACATTATTTATTTTGAAACAAGAGATATGACCACATTTATGAAAAATGCATTCAATATACTATTTTTAAACTAAGAAAGGAGAACTAATAAAAGAAAACAGAACAACGATCCCAGTATTATATCAAATGATAAAAATATACAAAGAGAGCTCTTATTTTGATTAACATCTTAATGACAGATACTCATGAAACAACACATTATAAAGGGTCGTGTTTTGACAATTGATTAGAGCAACCACTGAACTTATAACTGACACTTCACATAACCTGTACAACGCTAATGCAGTAAAGCTATATCGAATTAGTTAACAGACGGACAGACAGACAGACAGACAGACAGACAGACAGACAGACAGACAGACAGACAGACAGACAGACAGACAGACAGACAGACAGACAGACAGACAGTTTATTCAAGACTTTTACATAGAACATTGTCTAAACAAAAACATTTACAAATAATATGTCAACATGATAAGGCGTTCATATTTCCGTATTTTGTGAAGAAAAACAAACACACACAAACAAACAAAACACAACAATTAAGGAAAAGTTGTTAAGTTTACATACATGACCATAACATTTCTGTTGTGGAGATGAGCACATATTGAATATGTATTTGAATTTGCAAAACATATGAATGCATACGTGGTTAACAATTTTTTAAATACATACAATGATTATTTGCTTTAAGCGTATTTAATTAACACAGCTAACAATTTTGAAATAGATACCATTAACATTTTATGCAATTGATAAATGCTAATAATTGTTCCATTTGCATTCATACATAATTAAATCAACAAACATGAGTTTTTATTAGATATATAACTTAGATGTTAACTTCGCATAGGTAGAATAGTAAGGATGAGAAATAATTTTTAACACCCTTCATTCAAAGTAGTGTATGTATTGTGTTTTTCACGGATGTTGTATTTAAAACAGCCAATGCACGGCGGATCGCAGACAATACATATATTTCATGTGACTCCCTGTCGTTTTGTTTCGTTTATACCCCACCGTCATATATCGCTGACGCGTATTACAAACGTATCGAAAAAAAATGACCGGCGAAAATTTCTAACAAATACATTTTTGTTTAAATCATATATTCAAGAATTAACATGTCCAGTCATTTTTTTTACGAAATTTTATGCCGACGAATATAAATGTTTTTCAGTATTAGATGCATCGAATGAATCGTTGAAGCTCAGACGACGGTGACATAAGGCCGCTCTCACTGGGACGGCGGGTATGCGGGATCCGATGTCGGCGCCGACTGATTATCATATCGCGCCGAGGGATTGACCTCGGAGTATTTCGGCGGTGGCGGCCTGATGACGGACGCCATGTTGGATTTGTCGGTCGGATTGATTCCCTTTTCTACTGTGTTAACTGTTGCGTTGCGTTTAGTGTTCACTTTACGTGGGGCACATATTTTGCCTTTTTTCTTCACTGAAACAAAATCAGTATCCAGTACATGCATTTGGCTCATCCGAAAACGTAATTTATTGTAGAATCTATAACTCCTTGTCTATAAATAACATGCTATAACTTATACCACACTTTGTAAATACATACGGAATATTACGCAAGTCAATTGTTTCATGTGTTTGTATCAGTCGAGTGGCTTGTGTGATGACGTATCTCACGAGAGGCGGAGCCTCGAGTGTGATACGAAATAGCGCAAGCCATGAGACTGATCCAACCACTTGTAACAATTGACTTGCGTAATATTCCTTTTATTATATACAACTTTGAATCATTTAAGTTAAAAAAAATAGTTTAAGCGTCCATAATTAACCAAGAATGCTCTTATACTATTGTGCATTCATAATGATGTCAATAAAAGTAGCCCGGCTTGTATGGTAATACGGAATTGGAAAACTAGCGAGTAGCATAATACGGGATTTTTTTCTGTGCAGTTGCAGTTACCGATTGATACAACTTGTATATTTTGGGAACATAAAGCAGGTATATAATAAAAGATCGTATATACTCGACGGTCCACATTTCGTTACCTTAGTGTTTCATGCTAAACATTTTTATTTAATAAGGCAATCATGTTCATCAAGAATACTAATCTTAATGAAATTAATATAATTTGCATAGACAAAAACTCAATTAACTTCACAAAAATTTAAATATAAAACGTCGAAACAAAAAAGTATGTGCCCGAATTTACGTATTGTCATTGAGTGGTGACGTCGCAATCTCGGTAAAATTCAAAGCCAAACGATATTTAATTTTTATGCAAATATTGATCATAAATTTTGTATAAATATTTTTTATATATTAAAGCTGCTGATTTTTTTAAAAACGAAACTGTGGTGCGATTACTTCGGAACATGTGTTATGAGCATTCAAATCAAAAGTTTTTTTTTTATTGGTGAACTTCATTAATAACTTCAGACACAACGATACTAACAAGGAAAACAACATTCAAATTGTATACATTTTGGTAGACAGTACAGTATTTTGGAATGCAAGGTTAATTGCTCAATTTGTCGACGTGTAAATTGAATATTCTTCGCTTCTCGCGTATGATCGAGTATACGGACTATTACCTTAGCAAATGTAAGTAAAAATTTACAAACGGTCTGAGCATGTACAGTGTAAATCACGAGCCAAACGAGATCAACAACGAAAAGCGCACGATCGAAAGATGGGCACGAATTGTGGACCTCCGATGATATGCCACAAACTTTAAGAAAGTTGAATATTTTGTTCATATTTTAACATTTGGTCTTAAATATCTCACGAAAACTATTTTCAATTCAAAAGATGATTTTCGGTGGTTTAAAATCGCAAACACGCTTCGATTACTTCGAATACATTTGACTTGTTTGATATAAACAAATCACAAATATGCATGCTTATTTATTACTTATGTAAACGTGAAGGTTAAGATACATATTTTACAGGGCATAGTCTAATTCTTCTTAATTAGACCCCCCCCCCCTAAAATAAAGAACATTAAACTCATGCATATAAGCATCCCTCATTGGCCACTTAAGGCAGAAGATAATGATAATACATCGTATGTTTTATAAAAACAATATGGGGTTTAATAGCATAAAGAGACCAGACATTCAAAATATGTATCAAAACTTACAGCAACAAATAATAAGTAAGACCAAGAACGCTACCACCGCTACCCCCAGTGCCACCAGGCCACCGATTAACCCGTCGCGGGGACTTGAAGCCCTGTAAGGCAAACACGACTACAAGACAAACGCTTTAATCATTACATCGATACTATAGCGCGATGGGCATAGCACAATAAGTGCAGGACCATACCATATAGACAATAGCGCAATGGCATAACACACCAAGTATAGGACCATTACAAAGAGACTATGGCGCATTGGGCACAGCACAATAAGTTCAGGATCGGCCTATATAGACGATAGCGCAATTGGCATAACACAACAAGTATAGGACCATTACATAAAGGCATTGGACAAAAAGTTAATGACATACATAGAGACTGTAGCGCCAACTTAACCCAACATAATGACAACTTAACCCAACATAATGTCACTTTAACCCAACATAATGAGAACTTAACCCAACATAATGTCAAATTAACCTAACATAATGTCACCTTAACTCAACATAATGTCAAATGAACCCAACATAATGTCAACTTAACACAACGTAATGTCAACTCAACCCAACATAATGTCAACTTAACCCAATATAATGCCAACTAACCCAAACATATCAGTTTCTTTGAACAAAAGGCAGTTTTGGCGTTCCATACAATAGGAATAGAACAATAACTATATGATCATAGCATAGAGACTATTGCGCAATAGGAATAGAACAATAACTATATTATCATATCATAGAGACTATAGCGCAATGGGAATATAACAATAACTATATGATCATAGCATAGAGACTATAGCGCAATAGGAATATAACAATAACTATATGATCATAGCATAGAGACTATAGCGCAATAGGAAAAGAACAATAAGTATAAGATCTGGATCATTACAAAGAGACTATAGCGCAATAGGAAAAGAACAATAAGTATAGGATCTGGATCATTACAAAGAGTCTATAGCGCAATAGGAAAAGAACAATAAGTATAGGATCTGGATCATTACAAAGAGACTATAGCGCAATAGGAAAAGAACAATAAGTATAGGATCTGGATCATTACAAAGAGACTATAGCGCAATAGGAAAAGAACAATAAGTATAGGATCTGGATCATTACAAAGAGACTATAGCGCAATAGGAAAAGAACAATAAGTATAGGATCTGGATCATTACAAAGAGACTATAGCGCAATAGGAAAAGAACAATAAGTATAGGATCTGGATCATTACAAAGAGACTATAGCGCAATAGGAAAAGAACAATAAGTATAGGATCTGGATCATTACAAAGAGACTATAGCGCAATAGGAAAAGAACAATAAGTATAGGATCTGGATCATTACAAAGAGACTATAGCGCAATAGGAAAAGAACAATAAGTATAGGATCTGGATCATTACAAAGAGACTATAGCGCAATAGGAAAAGAACAATAAGTATAGGATCTGGATCATTACAAAGAGACTATAGCGCAATAGGAAAAGAACAATAAGTATAGGATCTGGATCATTACAAAGAGACTATAGCGCAATAGGAAAAGAACAATAAGTATAGGATCTGGATCATTACAAAGAGACTATAGCGCAATAGGAAAAGAACAATAAGTATAGGATCTGGATCATTACAGAGAGACTATAGCGCAACGAGCATAGCAAAAACATTATACGAGCATTACATGCACTAAAGCGCAATACTCATAGCACGCTCAGTATAGGACCCTAACATGGATACTATAGCAAAATAGGCATAGCACAATAAGTGTAGGACCATAACATTGAGCCTATAACATAATCGGCATAACACGATAAGAATAGGACAATTACATTGAGACTCTAACCAAATCGGCATAGCATAATACGTAGAGGGCCATTACATTGAGGCTATAACCAAATCGGCACAGCATAATACTTAGAGGACCATGTATAGAGATAATAGCGCATTTACATAGCACAATACGTATAGGATAATAACGTAGACAACACTCAGTCCTACACAACAAATAACTGACAAAACTCCGTCATACACAGCTAATGGCTGATTGTTCGCTGTCGTACACAAATATAACTTCATTTCCTACAATATCATACAAAACTAATCGCTAACTGAAATCATCCGTATACAACTAGTGGCTTACTGATATCTGTCTTTTAAAACTTAATGTAGACTGTACACTGTCCTAGATAGTTAATTACTGGCTGTACTATGTCCCACACAACTCAAAGCTGATTCTTCTCTACCCTACTAACTGACTGTACTCAACGAATGGTCGATTGTGCTCTTTCCTTGACATCTTATAGCTGACTGGCCCCTGTCCTACACAACTTATTGCCGACTGTACTCAATATCACACAACTAGCGGCTGACCTTACTATGTCTGAAACAACTAACGACTGACTTCTATCTGTCCTACACAACTAATGCCTGAATGCACACTATCCTAAAACTCATGGCTGACTGAACATTGTTCTAAAAAATTAAGGGCTGACTGTACTTTTCATAAGCAACTGATAGCTGACTGTACACTTTCATAAGCAACTGATGGCTGACTGTACACTTTCATAAGCAACTGATGACTGATTGTTCACTTTCATAAGCTCTTAAGACTGACTGTACACTTTCATAAGCAACTGATGGCTGACTGTACACTTTCATAAGCAACTGATGGCTGATTGTTCACTTTCATAAGCAACTGATGACTGACTGTACACTTTCATAAGCAACTGATGACTGATTGTTCACTTTCATATGCAACTGATGACTGACTGTACACTTTCATAAGCAACTGATGACCGATTGTTCACTTTCATAAGCAACTGATGACTGACTGTACACTATCATAAGCAACTTATGAATGACTGTACACTTTCATAAGCAACTGATGACTGACTGTACACTTTCATAAGCAACTGATGACTGATTGTTCAATTTCATAAGAAACTGATGACTAACTGTTCACTTTCATTAGCAACTAAAGACTGACTGTTCACTTTCATAAGCAACTAATGACTGACTGTACACTGTCATAAGCAACTAATGACTGACTTTACACTTCCATAAGCAACTTAAGACTGACTGTACACTTTCATAAGCAACTAATGACTGACTGTACACTTTCATAAGCAACTGATGACTGACTGAACACTTCCATAAGCAACTGATGACTGACTGTACACTTTCATAAGCAACTGATGACTGACTGTACGCTTTCATAAACAACTAATCACTGACTGTACACTTTCATAAGCAACTAATCACTGACTGTACACTTTCATAAGCAACTGATGGCTGACTGTACACTTTCATAAGCAACTGATGACTGACTGTACACTTCCATCAGCAACTGATGACTGACTTTACACTTATATAGGCAACTGATGACTGACTGTAAACTATCATAAGCAACTGATGACTGACTGTACACTATCATAAGCAACTGATGACTGACTGTACACTTATATAGGCAACTAATGACTGACTGTACACTTCCATAAGCAACTGATGACTGACTGTACACTTATATAGGCAACTAATGACTGACTGTACACTATCATAAGCAACTGATGACTGACTGTACACTATCATAAGCAACTGATGAATGACTGTACACTTTCATAAGCAACTGATGACTGAATGTACACTTCCATAAGCAACTGATAAATGAATGTACACTTATATAGGCAACTGATGACTGACTGTACACTATCATAAGCAACTGATGACTGACGGTACACTATCATAAGCAACTGATGAATGACTGTACACTTCCATACGCAACTGATGACTGTTTGTACACTTCCATACGCAACTGATGACTGACTGTACACTTCCATAAGCAACTGAAGACTGACTGTACACTTCCATTAGCAACTGATGACTGACTGTACACTTTCATAAGCAACTTATGAATGACTGTACACTACCATAAGCAACTGATGACTGACCGTACACTTCCATAAGCAACTGATGACTAACTGTACACTTATATAGGCAATGAATGACAGACTGTACACTTCCATAAGCAACTAATGACTGACTGTACACTGTCATAAGCAACTAATGACTAACGGTACACTTTCCTTAACTACTAATGGCTGTTGGCTGTTGTTACGGAGGCTGCCCTACCCTACTAATGGCTGAATGTACTCTACCCGACACAAATAATGGCTGACTGTTAAATGCCTTACATAACTAATGATGGACTGTTCTTACACTGTTGTACACAAATAATTGCTGACTATACATTTCCTACGCAACTAATGACTGACTTAACCATTTCATACACGACCAATATTAGACTGTTTATACACTGTCCTACTCAACAAATAACAGAATGTACGCACCCAGAAGTGGGAGCTAATCTGTCGCGGTCTACACATCCGTAGCATCCGCCGATTCCCGAACAGACTTGAGCTGGAAATAAATACAATTGTTAACATTTCTGCTTTCCATCTCCGAATACCGTAATAAGTCTAAATTTTCGGACACTTAAACATAATTAATTTTGTTCGTGTCCGAACATTTAGATACAATTTGTTTTTTAATACAGGTGTCCGAAAAATTAGAAAAAAATACAGGTTTTCTCAAATTTAGAGACACTTTCAAATATATTGCATTTACGATCGGATACGGGTTTGCAATTTGTATAGCGTCAATCGATTTAACGACTTTAAGCTCGTGCTAATAGTATAGTATACAATTTACATATGTTGACTTAAAGCCCAAGTCTCACTATAATTGCCGGTAGAGGCCTGGTCCATCCCGGTTTGCTAACGCCGGTCGACCGGCGAGAACCGGGATGATTTGTCGAAATTTTTTAACGCGGTCACACTATTTCCCGGTGCCGCCCCGGTTGAAGCCGGTCAACAACCCGGCAGAGCCCTGGTCAACCCCGGACTAGCAACGGTTTATCCCGTTGAAGCCCCGGCAGAGCCCCGGTTGTCGCCGGTAATGCTCAGGTGGAGCCCCGGTGAAAGCCGGCAGCGTCCCGGCAGAGCTCCGGTCTAC
Source organism: Dreissena rostriformis (assembly GCA_007657795.1). Lineage (NCBI taxonomy): Eukaryota > Metazoa > Mollusca > Bivalvia > Myida > Dreissenidae > Dreissena > Dreissena rostriformis. The sequence goes on from VMBQ01006910.1 coordinate 41,420, forward strand.
CGTTACTCCGCCGGCACTCACCGGGGCTATACCGGCATCAGACACCGGTAGTGCTACGGCAACGCCCCGTCTTAATCGCGGTCGTCGCCGGTAAAGCCCAAGTCTCACATTTGCCGGTAGAGCCCCGGTCCATCCAGGTTTGCTAACGCATAGACCCCGGCAGAGCTACGGCAACGCGCCGGTTTAACCCCGGTCGTCGCCGGTAATGCCCAGGCGGAGCCCCGGTGAATGCGTTGTGTAGGACAGAATGCAGAGCGCTGGTTTAACGATGTACCGTAGCTATACCGAGACTCTGCCGGCATTCACCGGGGCTCTACCGGGGTATCACCGGCGACAACCGGGGCGTTGCCGTATCTCTGCCGGGGTCTGTATGGGCCCCGGTGGAGCTACAGTTTCGTCCCGGTTGTTGCCGGTGCCGTCCCGGTTGTTGCCGGTGCCGCGCCGGTCGTTTCCGGTTCTTCCCGGAGGTATTAAACATTTTAATACTTTGCCGTTGGAGCCCCGGTTGTTCCCGTTTTTCCCCGGTTCATGCCGGTCGTCCCCAATTGGAGCCCCGGTTCATCCCGGTAGATCCCCGGTTCACCCTGGTAGATACCGGATCACGCACCGGGGCTCCACCGGCATCATAGTGAGACTGGGCCTTAATGCCCATGCGGAGCCCCGGTGAATGCCGGTGACGTCCCGGCTGAATGCCGGTTTACCGATGTACCGTAGCTATACCGGGACTCTACCGGCATCCACTGGGGTTCCACCAGGGCACCACCGGCGACAACCGGGGCGTTGCCGTAGCTCTGCCGGGGTATGTATGGGCCCCGGTGGAGCTACGGTGCCGTCCCGGTTGTTCCTGGTGCTGCGCCAGTCGTTGCCGGTCCTTCCCGATGACTCCCGGTTCATCCCGCAGGTATTGAACATTTTAATACTTACCCGGTGGAGCCCCGGTTGTCACCGGTCGTCCCCGGTTCATCCCGGTCGTCCCCGATATACCGGTAATAAACACTGGTCTCACCCAACAGCTTTAAGGCCCTGTCTCACTATGATGCCGGTAGAGCCCCGGTTCATCCCGGTAGAGCCCGAATCACGCACGTGAGCTCCACCGGCATCATAGTGAGACTGGGCCTTAAAGCTGTTGGGTGAGACCAGTGTTTATTACCGGTATATATAATTATTTCACTATTTACAACATGTAGTATTAACGCAAATGTAATGGTCCATAACGCATGATCGAAGTGTCACCAGATAAGCGTTACATGGCAGAATTATGGTAAAATATCCTATTAAAAAAAAAAATACGAAAATTTAGAGTCATTATTTATGGACCAAAACCCGTATGTCCGAAAATTTTGAGTCACGAAAAATAATTATTTTGGCTTAAAACGGGGTTGTCCAAAAATTTAGAGTGTCCGGAAACTTAGAATAATTACGGTATGTGTGTATTTTAATATTGCAAACATGAAACTCTAGAATCATGATTAGGAGTGACAGACTTTTGACCAACCGCTAGTGTTTCATTCAAGGCACGTGGATATGGCCGATACGCTTCATGAGTATACAAGCAGCATGTGTTTAGCTTAAAGTGATATTAGACGCATCTAACAATATATAGGTGTCTTTCGCAATTTTTGGTGTTTTTACTTCATATACACTTATATTTACTAATGCAGCATAAACATAGTATGATACTAAAACAATATCCCGGAAAGAGAAAAATATTTCATTTGAAAATCAACCGTACTTTCGTTTTGACGTATATTTGGGACACACCGCGAGAATATATGACAATTCTGAAATTATGAATACATTTACGTTCGTGTCTCTGTCAACCCCATCTTCGGCCATACTTCTTCAAAGATATATGTTATAAATGAGGTGTCAGTAAAGGGACTTTATGAGAAAGACTCAAATCGTATCGCTTTCGTAAATACGCGGCAGTTCCGCTCGGCTAGTTAAGCTTACAGGACTGGGTTAGTCACGTAAAATATCGAATATAATATATATTTTCATAAACAACTGGTAGCAAGATGAGTTGCGAATAATTGGTCAGTACCACATTTTAACTAACTCTTCTGACCTGTTAATTCTTTTCAACTCAATTCAACAGTGAAAAATGCGTCTAATATCACTTTAACGTTACGTGCGTTTAGAAGCCTGCCTTTAAAATGACGAAATATCATTAATGTGACTAATGCGATAGTATATTTTAAAATTTAAGTATGTAAACGATTTTGGACTGAATGGCAATACAATAAACATTTATAATTTTCAACAGTAGTCAGTTCATAAGTATTATAAACAAGAAATGACTTTTTTTTTGTAAGAAAACGGCGTTGAAATTATTATTAAAATTTCATTTTGCCCTAAACTAACGCATGATGGCCAACTGATCAGTCACGTGATTTTCGGACCCCAGATTGTAGGGTCGCCACTAAGAAAACATCTTGACTTTAAGGCCTTGTCACACCGAGGTAACGGACGAGTAACGGACATAAAATCATTTTATCCGTTCGTGTCCGTTCTTATCCGTTTAATGTCCGTTTCATATCCGGTGAATCCGCTCCTTGTGCGGCAATGTCCGGTGACATCCGTTCCGTCCGTTGGGAAGTTTTGAGCATGTTCAAAATTTTCCACCGGATAAAACGGACAGAGACGTCCGTTTGATGTGCGGTCTTCATACGTTAGTTTACGGTTTGTTCGGAACTCATGCGTTACACCTCCGTTATGTATCCGGTTTATGTCCGTTAATGTCCGGTTGTTCCCAACGGACGGAACGGATGTCACCGGACATCGCCGCACAAGGAGCGAATTCACCGGATATGAAACGGACATTAAACGGATAAGAACGGACACGAACGGATAAAATGATTTTATGTCCGTTACTCGTCCGTTACCTCGGTGTGACAAGGCCTTAAAGTCAAGATGTTTTCTTAGTGGCGACCCTACAATCTGGGGTCCGAAAATCACGTGACTGATCAGTTGGCCATCATGCGTTAGTTTAGGGCAAAATGAAATTTTAATAATAATTTCAACGCCGTTTTCTTACAAAAAAAAAGTCATTTCTTGTTTATAATACTTATGAACTGACTACTGTTGAAAATTATAAATGTTTATTGTATTGCCATTCAGTCCAAAATCGTTTACATACTTAAATTTTAAAATATACTATCGCATTAGTCACATTAATGATATTTCGTCATTTTAAAGGCAGGCTTCTAAACGCACGTAACGTTAAAGTGATATTAGACGCATTTTTCACTGTTGAATTGAGTTGAAAAGAATTAACAGGTCAGAAGAGTTAGTTAAAATGTGGTACTGACCAATTATTCGCAACTCATCTTGCTACCAGTTGTTTATGAAAATATATATTATATTCGATATTTTACGTGACTAACCCAGTCCTGTAAGCTTAACTAGCCGAGCGGAACTGCCGCGTATTTACGAAAGCGATACGATTTGAGTCTTTCTCATAAAGTCCCTTTACTGACACCTCATTTATAACATATATCTTTGAAGAAGTATGGCCGAAGATGGGGTTGACAGAGACACGAACGTAAATGTATTCATAATTTCAGAATTGTCATATATTCTCGCGGTGTGTCCCAAATATACGTCAAAACGAAAGTACGGTTGATTTTCAAATGAAATATTTTTCTCTTTCCGGGATATTGTTTTAGTATCATACTATGTTTATGCTGCATTAGTAAATATAAGTGTATATGAAGTAAAAACACCAAAAATTGCGAAAGACACCTATATATTGTTAGATGCGTCTAATATCACTTTAAGCTAAACACATGCTGCTTGTATACTCATGAAGCGTATCGGCCATATCCACGTGCCTTGAATGAAACACTAGCGGTTGGTCAAAAGTCTGTCACTCCTAATCATGATTCTAGAGTTTCATGTTTGCAATATTAAAATACACACATACCGTAATTATTCTAAGTTTCCGGACACTCTAAATTTTTGGACAACCCCGTTTTAAGCCAAAATAATTATTTTTCGTGACTCAAAATTTTCGGACATACGGGTTTTGGTCCATAAATAATGACTCTAAATTTTCGTATTTTTTTTTTTAATAGGATATTTTACCATAATTCTGCCATGTAACGCTTATCTGGTGACACTTCGATCATGCGTTATGGACCATTACATTTGCGTTAATACTACATGTTGTAAATAGTGAAATAATTATATATACCGGTAATAAACACTGGTCTCACCCAACAGCTTTAAGGCCCAGTCTCACTATGATGCCGGTGGAGCTCACGTGCGTGATTCGGGCTCTACCGGGATGAACCGGGGCTCTACCGGCATCATAGTGAGACAGGGCCTTAAAGCTGTTGGGTGAGACCAGTGTTTATTACCGGTATATCGGGGACGACCGGGATGAACCGGGGACGACCGGTGACAACCGGGGCTCCACCGGGTAAGTATTAAAATGTTCAATACCTGCGGGATGAACCGGGAGTCATCGGGAAGGACCGGCAACGACTGGCGCAGCACCAGGAACAACCGGGACGGCACCGTAGCTCCACCGGGGCCCATACATACCCCGGCAGAGCTACGGCAACGCCCCGGTTGTCGCCGGTGGTGCCCTGGTGGAACCCCAGTGGATGCCGGTAGAGTCCCGGTATAGCTACGGTACATCGGTAAACCGGCATTCAGCCGGGACGTCACCGGCATTCACCGGGGCTCCGCATGGGCATTAAGGCCCAGTCTCACTATGATGCCGGTGGAGCCCCGGTGCGTGATCCGGTATCTACCAGGGTGAACCGGGGATCTACCGGGATGAACCGGGGCTCCAATTGGGGACGACCGGCATGAACCGGGGAAAAACGGGAACAACCGGGGCTCCAACGGCAAAGTATTAAAATGTTTAATACCTCCGGGAAGAACCGGAAACGACCGGCGCGGCACCGGCAACAACCGGGACGGCACCGGCAACAACCGGGACGAAACTGTAGCTCCACCGGGGCCCATACAGACCCCGGCAGAGATACGGCAACGCCCCGGTTGTCGCCGGTGATACCCCGGTAGAGCCCCGGTGAATGCCGGCAGAGTCTCGGTATAGCTACGGTACATCGTTAAACCAGCGCTCTGCATTCTGTCCTACACAACGCATTCACCGGGGCTCCGCCTGGGCATTACCGGCGACGACCGGGGTTAAACCGGCGCGTTGCCGTAGCTCTGCCGGGGTCTATGCGTTAGCAAACCTGGATGGACCGGGGCTCTACCGGCAAATGTGAGACTTGGGCTTTACCGGCGACGACCGCGATTAAGACGGGGCGTTGCCGTAGCACTACCGGTGTCTGATGCCGGTATAGCCCCGGTGAGTGCCGGCGGAGTAACGGTAGACCGGAGCTCTGCCGGGACGCTGCCGGCTTTCACCGGGGCTCCACCTGAGCATTACCGGCGACAACCGGGGCTCTGCCGGGGCTTCAACGGGATAAACCGTTGCTAGTCCGGGGTTGACCAGGGCTCTGCCGGGTTGTTGACCGGCTTCAACCGGGGCGGCACCGGGAAATAGTGTGACCGCGTTAAAAAATTTCGACAAATCATCCCGGTTCTCGCCGGTCGACCGGCGTTAGCAAACCGGGATGGACCAGGCCTCTACCGGCAATTATAGTGAGACTTGGGCTTTAAGTCAACATATGTAAATTGTATACTATACTATTAGCACGAGCTTAAAGTCGTTAAATCGATTGACGCTATACAAATTGCAAACCCGTATCCGATCGTAAATGCAATATATTTGAAAGTGTCTCTAAATTTGAGAAAACCTGTATTTTTTTCTAATTTTTCGGACACCTGTATTAAAAAACAAATTGTATCTAAATGTTCGGACACGAACAAAATTAATTATGTTTAAGTGTCCGAAAATTTAGACTTATTACGGTATTCGGAGATGGAAAGCAGAAATGTTAACAATTGTATTTATTTCCAGCTCAAGTCTGTTCGGGAATCGGCGGATGCTACGGATGTGTAGACCGCGACAGATTAGCTCCCACTTCTGGGTGCGTACATTCTGTTATTTGTTGAGTAGGACAGTGTATAAACAGTCTAATATTGGTCGTGTATGAAATGGTTAAGTCAGTCATTAGTTGCGTAGGAAATGTATAGTCAGCAATTATTTGTGTACAACAGTGTAAGAACAGTCCATCATTAGTTATGTAAGGCATTTAACAGTCAGCCATTATTTGTGTCGGGTAGAGTACATTCAGCCATTAGTAGGGTAGGGCAGCCTCCGTAACAACAGCCAACAGCCATTAGTAGTTAAGGAAAGTGTACCGTTAGTCATTAGTTGCTTATGACAGTGTACAGTCAGTCATTAGTTGCTTATGGAAGTGTACAGTCTGTCATTCATTGCCTATATAAGTGTACAGTTAGTCATCAGTTGCTTATGGAAGTGTACGGTCAGTCATCAGTTGCTTATGGTAGTGTACAGTCATTCATAAGTTGCTTATGAAAGTGTACAGTCAGTCATCAGTTGCTAATGGAAGTGTACAGTCAGTCTTCAGTTGCTTATGGAAGTGTACAGTCAGTCATCAGTTGCGTATGGAAGTGTACAAACAGTCATCAGTTGCGTATGGAAGTGTACAGTCATTCATCAGTTGCTTATGATAGTGTACCGTCAGTCATCAGTTGCTTATGATAGTGTACAGTCAGTCATCAGTTGCCTATATAAGTGTACATTCATTTATCAGTTGCTTATGGAAGTGTACATTCAGTCATCAGTTGCTTATGAAAGTGTACAGTCATTCATCAGTTGCTTATGATAGTGTACAGTCAGTCATCAGTTGCTTATGATAGTGTACAGTCAGTCATTAGTTGCCTATATAAGTGTACAGTCAGTCATCAGTTGCTTATGGAAGTGTACAGTCAGTCATTAGTTGCCTATATAAGTGTACAGTCAGTCATCAGTTGCTTATGATAGTGTACAGTCAGTCATCAGTTGCTTATGATAGTTTACAGTCAGTCATCAGTTGCCTATATAAGTGTAAAGTCAGTCATCAGTTGCTGATGGAAGTGTACAGTCAGTCATCAGTTGCTTATGAAAGTGTACAGTCAGCCATCAGTTGCTTATGAAAGTGTACAGTCAGTGATTAGTTGCTTATGAAAGTGTACAGTCAGTGATTAGTTGTTTATGAAAGCGTACAGTCAGTCATCAGTTGCTTATGAAAGTGTACAGTCAGTCATCAGTTGCTTATGAAAGTNGCAACAGTTACATTGATTTTGAGCTAAAATCGAAATATATTGATTTGAAGTAATGCATAAGCTGGTTATTCTGTTAAAATAGCCGATTACAGTTACTTAACTTAAATGGAACTAAATGTTACTTTGATACACTGTAAATTAAACATTTTTAAGTACAAAACAGGTTACGAACATATATTTTAATCATCCAAATGCTTTGTTTGGAAGGAAATAACTTGTCGCTTTATGTATAGGTTTTGCACAGAGTATGTATTGGTTGTGCAACGAACTACAAATATAATGTATAGGTAACTCTACGGAGTACCCAATCTGTACTTCGATAGCATGTGTATTGACACAATGTTTCGTAGTAAAACATATACCCGACGTCGTAGACAAACGGACTACGCTTTGAAGTCGTCAGCCCCCAGTAGGGCTTGCAACAACCAGATTCTGAATAAGTTGTCAGCGCCAGCTACAAAGTAACTCCTAATGACCCCTCATGGCTGTGCCGGTTGAGGTTCAAACCTCTTGGCGGCCACAGTATCCGGAGAGGCACGAGGGAGAAGGATGAAACTTAGCTGGTGACCTTGCTTTACGTTCCTTCTGTCTGTTAACAATCAAGCTCTTCTTACTTCACTTTTTTTGTCACGCTTTATCCTTATTCTTTCACCACCCGTCGCATAATAATCATGTGTGACTGCAGCAACGTACGATGTAGATGTAGAGATATAGATAATTGATAAATACTGATATACATGTATCTCGAAATAATCATTGTCGAACGTGACATTTAAAAACTTATTTTTTATCATGATAAGACTGCACATTGTTTTGTATGTATGGAACCTACACTAATACTTACTACAAGATGATGTGATGAAAACATGATTTAACGCTCTATACATACCAATTGCAAACAATCCCAGTAGTACAATCATGCTTCGTATTTTAAAATCCATATTGAAACGCTTGAACTTCCACTTCTCTACTGCAACGGTTTGTCGGATACAAACACGAAATCAATCGCTCGCTGATTTATCTAGCGTATTTTGAAATCATCGACGGGTTATTTAAGTTTTGATCGATATAATAAACAGTATCTTTTATTTCGAAATGCATACGTGTACAGTACAGTGAAATATACGTTTTTACAGATACAATCGATTAATCGATTGAGTTCAAGAGTGGGTCACAAATCCCATAACCGTAACCATTCAGTGATTTAAATAGATTGTAACGTCACTGTGTTATTACCGGTTAAGACCGGTGGGTACATAACGAGTCTATCACCGGTTTTGAAATATCACTGTGACGTCATCCTATTGATCTCTCATTACCTTCTTTAATTTAGACTGGTAACCGTCTTATGCTAGCAGGGGGTAGATCGTACGCAAGTAACTGTTGTGGCG
>VMBQ01006911.1:0-13746 GCA_007657795.1 Dreissena rostriformis
ATAACCACATAATCACAGACCTTTGTCACAAAGACATGCTGCATAATTATTCTCATTGAAAGATAAGAGGTCATGTCAGCATTTCCCATGGTTTGTATGATAATGCTTATCTTCTTTTTAAATCAATGCTAATCTAAACAAGAGTGCCAAAAGACCTAATGAGCTCACCTAAGACTTCATAAAAACTAAACAGTTCTGAGCAGGTAACGTTCACTAGGTTTCATTATAGGCTTTTACGGAAAAAAAATCCCCAACATGTGACAGCAATGCTTTTGAACATACCAAAATAATTTTCAAACTCATATCAGAAATCATAATAACACAATTGTTTATATTCTGAGCAAGTTTAATGAGTGGGTCAAAATATTACTTGTTGAGTTTTTAAATGGTTTTTATTTCATCCCAGCTTCATGGTGCATGTTTTTCAATGGACCTGAACCATATCAAACACATACGACTGCTTTAATTGAACTTAAGACCTATTTTTGACCCCAAATGACCCAGTTGCAACCTCAGCCAAGATATCATTGGGAGAAATGTTTTGATCAAGTTTGATGAAAAATGGGCAATAACTGTGATATCAAGTGTGTTCACAGGCCTTTTGTTAAAATGTGCTTGTGACCTAGTTTTTGAACCCCCAAGACCAAGTTTCGAAGAAGAGACCTCATTTGGGGAAATGTTCTAACAAATTTTAATAAAGATTGGGAAATAAATGTGGCCTCTAGAGTGTTTATAAGCTTTTTCTTTAATTTGACCTTCTGGTAGTGATCAAGTTTTTGACCCACATGACCCAGTTTCAAATAGATATCATTGTCACAAATGATGTGACCTACAAGTTTCATGAAGATTGGGCTTAAAATGTGACCTTTAGTAATTACAAGCATTTTCTTTATTTGACCTAATGACCTAGTTTTTTACCCAATACTAACCGAATTTCGAACTCAGCTGGGATATCATTGGGACACATTATGTTCTGATCAATCTTCATGACCCTTTATCCTCAATTTGATCTAGTGACCTCGTTTTAAACCCCAAGTAACCCAGTTTTGAATTTGGCAGAACATTTTATTGGGACATAATTATGTTCTGACCAACTTTTATGAAGATTGGGCAATAAATGTGGCCTCTTGAGAGTTCACAACTTTTTCTCTTTAATTAAAGTGAGTGACGTCTTTTTGACTGCTGTCAGTTTTTTACCCCACAATTTGGGGATTGCGGCAGGGGCCATTTGCATTCAGATTATTTTTTTCTTACAAATACTATCAAATTGGGAATAAAAGTCTTGTTTAACATTATAGTGTCTTAGCCTCTACAGTGTTCACAAGCTTTTTCTTTAATTTGACCTAGTGACATAGTTTTAAACACTTTGTGACCCAGTTTCAAACTTGGCTGAGATTTTATTAGGACAAATGTTCTGAGCAAGTTTTATAAAGATTGGGCCTTAAATGTGGCCTCTAGAGTGTGCAATAATGTAGATGTTGACAACGCATGAGGCACAAAGAATGACAGACGAAAGGCAATCACAAAAGTTCAACAATTAGCATCTTGTGATCAGGTGAGCTGAAAACAGAAAAAATTTGGTCAGACTAAAAGAATCTTGATAAATACTTAACCATTATTCTACAGTGTATTTTCATTTTGTTGTAGGCTACTGTATCAGGACATCGGTTACAATGGACACTGATTTCCATCTGATTGTGACACCTTTGAAAACCATTCCAAATATCAAAATAGTTTAGAAACAAGTGGTTCATGTATTTTTTCAAATAAAAACAAGCGTTTAAATGTCAAAAAAGTATAATGCTGAAGTACAAATCAAGTTGGGTAATGTTGCAGTTGAGAAATTCAACTTTCAAAACCCTTTGAAAAGATTGTTGTTATCGTGGACATATAAACATGGTGCTCCAGTTCACACGAATCACACTATTCAATGCGAAAGATCATGCTGAGAAATGAAAGGTTACTGATCTTTAACAGTTACAAAGAATTCATATTTGTGGTGTCTGTCTGTTTTGTAACCAGTTTAGGGTAGATACATAAATTAATAATAAAAATTTGATTTATGACATTTTCATGTCGTCCACACTGAATGGTCTTAGTTTATGTGTGCCTAAAAAAATTGTTTTGTAGCAAATAAGGTTAATTTTGCAGTTAAATTTTTAGAGGGATAGTTACCAAGACTGTAAATTTACAGATAGAGCCTAACGAAATTCAAGCTGTTCGATGTTTTTAATGTCCCAGTAATAGTTTCACATTATTCTGCACAATGTGAGCATGCCTTTGATGTGTACATTCAAACCCATTGTAAAGAATCAGTGCACTATGCTGCATCCCAATTTATAATATGTTGTATTGCGCTTTAAGGAAAAATGCAGGAATAACAACATCTCAGCACTAGTGTAAAAATTAAGAGGGTGATGCGTTATGTATCATACTTTAAGGTAGCCAATCATGAATCATAACAAAACAATACAAAAACTGTCATGTTAAGTCTCCTACCGGTTTCACCTGTGGGTACCCTTAGGTTTACCCTCTGCCGGCATGTCTGTCTGTCTGTCTGTCAGCCCACAAAACTGGACCCTGTAATTTCTCAAAAAGTACAGACGATAATAGGTAAGATGAAACTTGGTATAATTTAAAAGGGCTATGTGAGGATAATGCATGATCTTTTGTTTTTCACCTTAGGTTTTTTAGGTCTTTTATCCCAGGGTATTTTCCAATTACACAACATATGAAAATTTGACTGCATTTGCTGTTTCTTTGGTTGCTTTGTTGTGTTTTTAGCTGTTTTCAACAGTATTTGAGTCATATCACAGTGGTCAGTTAACCAACTCATACTTCCCCTGGTTAAGCAGGTTTACCAGTACTAAGTGCACATACTTATGCCAGTAACTGACAACTCCCTACTTGAATTAACCCTTTGAGCGCTGGAACCGGATTTTGAAGGCCTTTGCAAACAGTTTGGATCCAGATGAACGCCACAGAACGTGGCGTCTCATCAGGATCCAAACTGTTTGCTATTCTGATAGTATTTTTTGAAAAAAAATCGAAGAAAATGCTAATTTTAGAAATTTAACATTTTAGCAGACGACAAATTTCCCAGCATGCAAAGGGTTAAAGGTAGGAGGACAATGGTCGTAGAAAGGATTTCAATACCAATTCCCAAACAATATATGTTGGCCTTGCCAGGGACCTGCTACCATGAAAGCTGCATTTGCTCTGTTAAAAAACGATTACAAAAACAAAAAATAAATAATGTTAGGTAACATACCAACAGTTGGGTTATTTCAGTCAACAGGGACTTCACAAACAGGTGACAGCAGCAGGAAATGTGTTGCAAAATCATTGCAGATTGGTATACAGATATCAAAATAATAGGTTTGCACTGAGAAGGTGCTCGAGTTCAAAGTGTGACATTTCTCATACTCTTACAGTATGCAAAGATCCACTAATGAGTACGTTGAACTAGGAAAATTTGAATAAAGTACCGATAAATATTTCGTTTCTTATGTATGTGCGAGTTTTAAATTACGCATGACACCTTTAAGTAAATAAGTGCAGAGTTGTAAATAGGGCATTCCGTGAATGTATTATGTCATTTTTAATATATTCTCAAAAATTGTGAAATAATATTCTAAATTCTTACATTAACCCAATGAAAAAAATTTAGGTAAATTATATCTAAAAATATCTTAATGATAAAAAAAAAGGTCTTCAATGTCTGTTTTGTGTCGGTATTGCCATAATTAGCACACATTTCTCAGAGAAATGTGGTAAAGTTTTTTGTTAATGGTTACTGATTTTAACTATAAATGTCATTTTACATACATAAACATCTTAACAAACATCTCTGCTCATTAATCAAGGCATTATTTCACTCAGGATTTGATTGTGAGTAGTCACATGTAATTTTAGCATTTAAATAGAAAATACAAACTATTTTAGAATGATAAATTTATGTTATTTATATCATGTTACCCTCCGACTGTTTAATTTGAAAAAAGAAAACAGCCCTTCACAAAAAAGCATACAAATAAACTTTGATAATTATGACCATTGTATCTCATACATTAGTTTACAACAATATGTTGTACAAGTCAGTCTCATATATCAAGGGTTAATGAACAACTGTTGTATCAGGCCTTATGTTTTCTTTTTCAAATACAACAGTTTCAATCTCAACTTTGGTAAACATTTACAACCAAATGAGTCTTGCTCTTGGAAAACCGAGCTTAACCCATTTATGCCTAACGTGTAGAAAAAAGGCCTTGTCAAACAGTGTAGACCCAGATGAGACGCATGATGTGGCGTCTCATCAGGGTCTGCGCTGTTTGCTTAAAGGAATTTCTGTAAGAAATATTCTAAATATAAAAATAAATATACTTGACATCCCTAATTTTGGAAATAAATTGATCCAATTTAGAAGGATGGGAGAGTCCACTAGGCATAAATGGGTTAATGCTTGTTCGTAATGTTTTGTCCGAGATAAGCCTGTACAGGGACAACATTTTCCACTTTAAAAAAATTTTTCGTTTAAAGGATGTCTCTTCAAAATGAAAATCCAGCCTTGACGGAAAGTGTCATTCCTGATAAATCTGTGTCGCCTGCACAGGCTTATCAACACAACACTTAGGGCACATGCATTAAGCCCTGTTTTTCCAGAGCACGGCTCAAATGGTTTCACTACAACAACACAAAACAGCTGATCTACCACCTGGTCCATTAAAGTTGAGAAAGAACATTACATAATCATTTGAACTCATCTTACATACATTAACATCAAAACAAATAGCAAATCTCATCTTTAACTTACCAGTCAAACAGTGGGCAATATGACTGGAGATGGTAACTTAATCAGGCATTAATAACACATGAAATTTAATATTACAAGGATATGATATGTATATTTTAAGAAATTACATACTTTTTCTATGATAAGATTCACAAGATAAAACATGTAATGGGTATTTAATTGCCAAGTTATCTCTACAATCAGTTGTTCTTAACCTGTGTTACAGAGTTTGAAATACCTTTCAAAACAATGACATCTAAGATATCAAATATGTACATAATTACGATACCTGGACATCCAATACTTGCGTATTCATCTACAAAATGGCTAAGACACCATAACATCTGAACAAACGTGAGATTCTTGCAGTTTGCACTCCCAGTTGGTGACCTTTGTGCCAATTATGTTTTCATGCATATTTTTATGTTTTGTCTAGACATAACAATTATGAAAGGAGATTTTCTTTTCCAATATGTGTAAGCAAAAGTCAGCATTCTTTTAACTCTTATGATCAAACAATCTCAATTGAAGATGTTCTGCCAAGTAGACATGTTACAAATCGAGGCACATTGTCATGAGTTACAGGGAGTTTGTTAAATTAATTTTTCTCTCTTTAAGGGTAGCTATCTTACCTAAGTTTTCAACTTTATTGACCTTTCCTTTATTAACAGCCAATGAAATGTTGTAGAAATTTCCCACCAGTATAATGTAAAACTGGAATTTTCACATTTGTTAAAACTACCTAAACTTAGCAAAATAGAAAAAGTTACGCCTTGACTTAAAACAGTGTGAATTATAAAATGAAAACCTGGTTGATTATTTGTGTTGTGCAATATAGGATAACAGATGTATGCCATTGGGAAATGCCCACTTTTTTTGAAGATTTGTTAATACGACACAAAGACACATTTTTTAGTTCTTCAACTTAAAAGTAAATGTGTCAGTATCAGCTTTGTACTAAGAATAACTTATGGTAATATTGTCAACAAGAGATGTGTTTGTCAGAAACACAATGCCCCCTACTGCGCTGCTTAAATTTTTAATTTTTATTTTGACCTTTGACCTTGAAGGATGACCTTGACCTTTCACCACTCAAAATATGCAGCTCCATGAGATACACATGCATGCCAAATATCAAGTTGATATGATCAATATTGCAAAAGTTATGAGCATTTTTCGAAACCTAAACGCAAAGTGTGACGGAATTTTAGACATACGGACAGTGCGATCACTATATGCCTGCCTTTGGGGACACACATATTTTACCTTTGACCTTGAAGGATGACATTGACCTTGACCTTTGACCACTAAAAATGTGCAGCTCCATGAGATGCACATGCACGCCAAAAATAAAGTAGCTATGTTGAATATAGCAAAATTTATGAATTTGACCCATATAATTGACCTTTGACCTTGAAAGATGACCTTGACATTGAGGTTTGACCACTCAAAATGTGCAGCACCATGAGATGCACATGCAAAAGTTATGAATTTGACCCATATAATTGACCTTTGACATTGAAGGATGACCTTGACCTTTGACCACTCAAAATGTGCAGCACCATGAGATGTACATGCAAAAGTTATGAATTTGACCCATATATTTGACCTTTGACCTTGAAGGATGGCATTGACCTTGACCTTTGACCACTAAAAATGTGCAGATCCATGAGATGCACATGCACGCCAAAAATAAAGTAGCTATGTTGAATATAGCAAAAGTTATGAATTTGACCCATTTAATTGAACTTTGACCTTGAAGGATGACCTTGACCTTGACCTTTGACCACTCAAAATGTGCAGCTCCATGAGATGCACATGCACGCCAAAAATGAAGTTGCTATGTTGAATATTGCAAAAGTTATGAATTTGACCCATATATTTGACCTTTGACCTTGAAGGATGACCTTGACCTTTGACCACTCAAAATGTGCAGCTCCATGAGATGCACATGCACGCCAAAAATGAAGTTGCTATGTTGAATATTGCAAAAGTTATGAATTTGACCCATATATTTGACCTTTGACCTTGAAGGATGACCTTGACCTTTTACCACTTAAAATGTGCAGCTCCATGAAGTTGCTATGTTGAATATTGCAAAAGTTATGACCATGGTTAAAGTTTTTGGACGGACAGACAGACAGAGTCACAGACAGAATGACAGACAGGCCAAAAACAATTTACCCCCTCTTCTTCGAAGAAGGGGGCATACAAAAAATTCAGGTGAAGATTGGACAGTCTTATAATTGATGTTTCTTATTTTACCTTTGACCTTAAATTGTGACCTTGACCTTACCCAGGGACTTTGTTATAGTATCGCCCCACTCAGTATGCTTGTAACTTCTTGTTATTTCAAGACTTTGCTATTGGCTATGACATAGATTTGTGATATTGACCGTCAACTAAATGTCCTGGTTCTTGTGCATGAACTCTCTCTCATCATGCTGGTCACTTTTGCAAAGTTATCTGGACAAAGTTATGCTTCGGACATGTGTTAAGTACTTATTTCCTAAATCTGACTGTTGACTTTGAATTTTTAATGTGACTTTAACACCTTTGGACATGCTTTTCATGTGCAAGACTACCTCTTATCATGCATTAGTACTTTTTTAAATTAATTAAAAATACCAAAAATATGACCTTTCACCTTAAATTGTGACCTTGACCTTGAACCAAGAGTACTGGTTCTTCCGCGCGACAATCAGATCATCATGCCAATCATTTTTGCCAAATTATTTGAAAATCCATCCAAATAACTTGCTTGACACAGTTTTGGTCCAGACCTGGTTGTTGTGTCCAACACTCCTTCTTATTTTAAATGGGCTTATACCAGTAATTAAACAAGTTCCACTGCACAAATTTAGTTCATTTATTGAAACATAAATTAAAATGTGCTGTATAATACTGTTATCAGATAAAAAAAAAGGCATTTCAGGGGCTGAGGGGGGAACAGTGGGACTTTGGGGTAGAAGGGTGATGCGTCCTTCCATTATAAAGGCCTAGCAAGCGCACTGGATGATACTAAAATGAATTGTTATACTGTTCAATTATTAATGTACCAGAGTTTTATTAATAATGACATTTAATGTTCAATTTATTTTTCCTCAGTGCCTTCAAAGAAAGTTGCATCTGGTAACTATGGCAATAAAAACGACCCTCAGAATGACTCCAGCAGTAAAACATAAGTAAGATCTATAAAAAATATTGCATGCACAATTTTGTCCCCTAGATTGTCGTTTTTAATACTCATATTTATTTTAAATAATTGTTTTGCATGTGGATTTAGTGAACTGGACATCATAAAACATTCACACAAATTGGTGAAAAAGTTGTGACTGTCAAAAACTTTCAAAAATAAACTTCTTGAAAGAAGAAATTTGAGTCCAAAACAATAATAAATCAAGGATTCACATAATTATCTGAGAAATACTACTCACCATGGATACAGGATTGGCTGAATTGTCTGGATACACCATCCTCAGCACCTGACGCTTGAAATCCACAAGGCAGTTGTTGCAACCCTCACACATAATGCCCGACGGATTTGTTATCTCCCTGTGTTTCTGACCCACACTTTGACCCCTGGGCATTGGCAAAACGTCAGCGTGAGGTCGTATCTTGTTACCATGGTTACCAGAAGCGACTTTCTTTGAAGGCACTGATGAATTTGAAGGCAAGAATGGCTGTCGGTCACTCTGAGGTGACAGACAACGCTTTATTCCACTTTCGCTCCCTGGTAAGGACAAAGATGGCGGGCGACCCAAAACGAAGGACATCTCCTGGTTTTTGTCACATGTTTTGTCATTCAGCGGAGATATTGTACCAAGCACAGTATAATCCATCACTGCATAGTCTTTCACTAGATTCTTTACCGGTTTTGGTATGTCTAACGTCTGAACGGTGTCTGGGATCTTAACATTATCCAGCTCACTCTCCTCATTCTCATCATCTGGATCTATGAGGGTGTTAGCTCCAGAAATAAACTGCTCATAGCTCGGTATGTTCTCATTGTCGTTCACATTGTCATAAGTTTCAAACTCATCATCACTGACACCATTGATTTCGGACAGAGACTCCAGAGGTTTATCCAATACATCTTTGTTCGATTCACTTCCAGTCTCAGTAACATCCATAACAAACTCATTGTCACCATAACTTCCATTCATGCCTTTATCTGTATCACAACTGTCCTGAACTTCAGTTGCAGCATCAAGGGTATGTGATTTCATCAGGTTTGGTTTGGCAGGTATTTTTGGTGGAGTTCGTGTAGGGATCTTGCAGGAGTTTCTCGGGGTCGGGATACGCCTGATGATGGCCTGTCCCCCAAACATGTTGGCTGCGGACTTGACACAGATCGACTCACTGAGTGGCGGACTTCCTTCCTCCATCTGCAAAAACATGAGAAAGAAGGGTTACATGCATGTGCGTAAAGTGTCGTCCCAGTTAAGCCTTTGCAGTCAGCACAGGCTAATCAGGGACAACACTTTTTGCTTTTATGATGTTTTTTTGTTAAAAGAGTCACTTCTGAGCAGAAATCATGTTTAGGCAAAAAGTGATGTCTCTGATTAGCCTGTGCAAATGCTTATCTGGGACGACACTTTACGCAAATGCATTAAGCCCCTTTTGCTCAGAGCAAGGCTCATATTTATCATGACTCATTAGTCTAAAAAATATATTACTTTTCTATTTAATAAAGCTCTTGCTAAAAACAAAAATAACAATTGAACAAGTAAAAAGTCAACCAAGTCTGATTTCCTGAAAAGTAAAACAACCTTTCAGAGAATTTGGTCAGAAAACATCTTACGACTTGCCAGACAAAAAACAGTTTGTCTGCATGCAAACTTTTGTCATGAACAAACTCAGATAAGATTAACAGAGCGTTGCTTTAAAATTACACAATAATTCAAATTGCAAAGTAATTTTCTCTAATTTCCACATCACAAGGTTTACTGCAATTTAATTTATCAGCTACATAGTAACTAGCATCAAAATGTTGACTATCTACAATTATTCGGCAATAAAATTGGCAAAGCAATCTATTTCAAACTGCTCCAAGTGGCTGATAGCCAAATATGTCAAATAATTTTATTAGTTTAGTAACACAACTATTGTAACTGTCTCAATTATATAATTAAATACAGCATATTTATTAGTATTTATTAGAGTACTTCTAATGTCTACATAACGATTAACCAACATCCTCAAAAGAAACCTAATTGAGGTAAACTACTTGATCAAATGTTTGGAAAAGAAAAAAAACATGAAGTACTAGTATGGTCCTTTACAAAAAAAACATTTCGCCTTCCGACTGGGAACAACAAAGAGACATCCCTTCATCTTAAATAAACATAACAGCCATAAAAGACGATTATCCAGCTTCAATTGACGTGTACGGTCCCCCAAATCAATATGAAAAAGCTAGTTAAAGATAGCGATTTGCATAAAAAACACATACATATCCCGGCTGTATGACCCTTTATGAACTCTTAATCATCCAGAAGCATACTTCACTCAATATTGAGCTTCTTAGCAACATGCTTCATCCATGGGGAAATTAATCACCGACTATAGAGAAAAAAAATGTTGTTTTATCGATGATAATTTTTTCTATATGGCTAATATGCTCTTTTTTTATTGAATTGGTTGATTAATAAGGAAAGAAAGAACAAAAACTGCGCTTGATTGAAAATTCAGTAAAGTTTAACAAAGACGTGTTTTAAATCATTAATTGCAGCAGAAAATCAGAAAACACATTTATTTTCAAACATCTATTTTTATCCCACTATTCTTTGTTTAAGGCCTTAAGAGCTTTTGAACATTAATAAGTCTGGAGGACCAGAATTCTCATCTGTCACGTGTTTTAATCAGATTGTGAGACTAACACGACAATGCTGCCCATCGCCAGCTGCTAGACCTAGACGTCGCTGGATGATGAGTTTTGCTGGTCATGTGACCTGACCACACGCCTCCTATCTGGACACCGGCCAGAGACAATAACACAGAGGGTAGTTTCCCTAAGTCCTGTCTGGACACCGGTCAGAGATAATAACACAGTGGCTAGAATTTCCCTTAGTCAATCTCCTACAATGACCTTACGACCAACGTTAAATTTGATTCAAGCTGAAAATCAATTTATTAATGAAATTAATCAATAGCTTAACATTTTAATGACAAGGCCGCACTACTGGTCAATAATGAATCGTTTATAATATTTTGATATGCATCAATAAGAAACTGATTTAAAAGCAAACAATTATCATTTAGATCTTGAATGTTCAACTTAAATGGATATAGATGTAGATTTCTTTTCCTCCCAGCTGTATCCAACACAATGGAATCCATCATTATCTTTTTTTTTCAAGATGTTTACAATACAAGATGCTGCGTTCAATAAAGTCCAAAAGTAGGTCAATGTTAAGGTCAAAATGAAGTCAGGTGATGTGGGTGTGTTGATAGTCTTTAAAGAGATCATCAATGCAAGTATCAAAGTTTTATGGAAAGCATTATTGATGTTAGAAGAAACATGTCATTTTTTAAAAACTCATACGGACAGGACAGATGGAAAACAACAAACGGACAGGTCAATGGTCAATAGATGCCAGAGGGATAAAAAAATAATTATAAACAAGAACTCATCATTTTGTGAATCTCTTACCATTTGCAATCTAAATCCCAATACTAAATGTCATACAAATTCATCTGGAAAATATCTCCTAGGTATCACAAGTACCACATTTTGCTGTGATGTGCTGCAAGAATTAGGCTCATGAACTCTCACAATCACTATTAAAAAATTTTCCTGTCAGCAATTTTTAACATCCCAAGAGGCAAACATTACAACTCAAACAGCAAAAAAAAACAAACAAAGAGATAGTAATCCAGGAAAGCATAGATCAGCACAAGTCATCATGTTCCCCACCTTGACGTTTTATCTACACCAATTATTAATTTATAGCCTTTGTGCCATCTCAAGTGTAACCTATCTTCCTCAAGTGTAACCTATCTTCCTATCCAACCATCTATCAAAGCTCTGGTAGATATTTACTGACTTATAAACATCATATTAAAGAGGCTGTGTCACTGATTTATGACAGTTTAAAATAATTGTGTACAATTTACAGATGCATAACTTCTAAATGCAATTCTATAAATCACAACTGAACAGAAATGTAATGATGTAATGCACTGCTCACTGATTTTAATGAGGCCACAACAAAATGATCAGTTGTTCGACAGAATTTTGCCTTTAAAATTTGGAGCAAGCAAGTGCAATACAAATAATTATTCAAATTATTGTAGTCCATTTTTTATAAAATCAGAGGTGAGCACAGGCACAGAATAATTAAAATAATTATGTACATTATATTTGTTGAACATTTCTGCCAAACAAATTCAGCTTATTAAATGCTGCCATTTGTACTATTATCAGTTTAACAAAAATTGAACAGCCCATTTCATGAAATATGAAGGTTTAAACAAAATGAATAGAACAAATTTAAACTCTTTCAGTGCTGGAACCGAATTTTGAAGGCCTTTGCAAACAGTTTGGATCCAGATGAGACGCCACAGAACGTGGCGTCTCATCAGGATCCAAACTGTTTGCTATTCTGATAGTATTCTTTACAAAAATATAGAAGAAAATGCTAATTTTAGAAATCCAGCATACAACATTTTAGCAGACGACTAATTTCCCAGCATGCAAAGGGTTAACAACAACTCCTTTTTTTTTAAATCTGATGCAGGGCAAAATAGACTGTTGCAGGCACAAAATAAAGTGTTCTTCTTTTTTTAATTCTATTGTACAAATTGTATTTGTGTCAAATTCAAGAAACATCAGTCTGATTAATTAGGCTCGATTGGTCAAGTCGGCTCGGGTACTACTTACATGTACCTCGGGTACTCTTAAGTATACCTACATGTACCCCGGGTACGGTTAATATACTAAAACGTACCGGGGAAATTTAACGCCAAATCGGTCGTTGTCGGCTATTTTTTTAAATTTATTATATTCACATTTATGTCAATTTTCTGTAAAATGGCCTCTATATTATCGAAACTCATACTCAAAAATCATGTTGATGCATTTTTTTTTTAAGAGAAGTTTGTTTAAAATAATCGATAGCGCGTTTTACGACATCGGATTTTGGGCGGGAATATAACTCGGGTACAGTCTAAAATCGACCGGGTACGATAAAGTATATTTACCGTACCCGGGGTACATGTAAGTATACTTAAGAGTACACGGGGTACATGTAAGTAGTACCCAAGCCGACAATGACCAATTGAGCATTAATTAGTTGTAGCCTTAGCAACCGTTATTCTGGCATAAGCATGTTAAGTCCATTTAATGCAACAATTTCTTCAAATTTTCTGAACTGATCCTAACAGTTGGCTCAACGAATATAATTGTGTTGCAGGATACCCAATTGTTTATTTTCTACCAAGTGTTTGAAAAACTAGCTTTGTGTTAGAATAATGTTTAAACCCTAATTGCTTGTTATTTGGTTCCAAACTGTTACCACAGACTTCTACCAGTTAAAAAAGAAATATTATTTTTAACAAGAAATGTGTCCACACGACACGGATGCCCCCAACTCCAACTTTGTCACTACATAGAAGCATAACCGTGTAAGTGACCCCGTGACCTAGTTTTTGACCAGGCACGGCCCATGTTAAAACTTGGCCTAGAGATCATCTAGATACAACTTCTGACCAAGTTTGGTGAAGATCGCATGAAAACTACTTGAATTAGACAGCGGACACCATGCTGAATGTTTAAAACGCACAACGTGAACCCTTGACCTAGTTTTTGACCTGACATGACCCATCTTCGAACTTGGCCTAGACATCATCTAGATACACATGTACAACTTCTGACCAAGTTTGGTGAAGATCGGATGAAAACTACTTGACTTATTGAGCGGAAACCATGCTGAATGTT
This sequence comes from Dreissena rostriformis, assembly GCA_007657795.1. NCBI lineage: Eukaryota > Metazoa > Mollusca > Bivalvia > Myida > Dreissenidae > Dreissena > Dreissena rostriformis. The sequence goes on from VMBQ01006911.1 coordinate 13,734, forward strand.
TAAAACCCACTAC
>VMBQ01006911.1:20502-40660 GCA_007657795.1 Dreissena rostriformis
GGGGGGGGGCAAACAATAGGCAAACACACATTTTCACAAAGTCATATAACTGTGTAATTGTGTACAATTTACATTTTACTTCATCTAGTGTGAGTCACCCAAAACTTCTGGTAGTTGCAAGTTTGTTCTCAGAATTTATTAGAGCTGTTGACAGACAAAATTTTGCTGTTATTGTATGTTAAAGGAAAAGAATTACTCAACGAAATGAAGCAATCAAAAGAAAGCTACTTACTACATAAACATGTGCCTAATGGTAACCTTTCGTAAAGTGATTGAACAAAAGTTAAACTTTGGCAAATTTTAGGGGATCATAGCTGTTTCTGTCCCCCTACCCCCCTCTTAATCAGCCTTAATGAGTATAACAAACCATCATAACTGATTTGAACCCACTGTTGTACACAAACACTTTGGATCAACCTGACACAAGTTCAAAACTAATTAAATTAATCCCTTGACATATCAAAACAGCTTATCAATACATATCAAGCTTTTGAATAGTTAATGAGCAAAAAATGAACACTTTATTGACTGTTATTTACAATTTCAGGTACAGAATGATGTCTGATAGCATACAGAATTGCTCTGGATCTAAAGGGCTTTTCAGTACCCAAGGTGAATTGTCAAGCAAGCAAAAAGTAATGACTGAATGTTAACTTTGTGTTTAAATAAATATCAACAAACTGCTCAAAATTTACTTTTTTTTCTTCTTCTTTTCATTGAGTTTGTATCATAGCTCAATCAAACTTAAGATAAATGAGCCCAAACTATATTTCTATATTCAGTTACAGTGACCATGGCCTTCATTGCAACCAAACTACATGTACTTGCAATCCACCAAAGTGCAATCCATGAACATAACAAATCTATGTACAGACATGGCGAAAGATCGTCGGCAATGATTGTCCGCCAATGCGGACACAAATTTAAAAAAGCCAGTGATGAAATGCAAGATCACCTGACTAGATGTCCGGTAATTTTTGCTTCCACATTTTGAAACCAGCTCTTGCAGTTTTCAGAATTTTTTTATTTTGCAATCAATCACTGTCACTATTAAGTGAAAGTTAACCCTTTGCATGCTGGGAAATTTGTCGTCTGCTAAAATGACGTCTTCTGAATTTCTAAAATCATCATTTTCTTAAAGACCAATATCAGAATAGCAAACAGTTTGGATCCTGGTAAGACGCCACGTTCTGTGGCGTCTCATCTGGATCCAAACTGTTTGCAAAGTCCTTCAAAATTCGGTTCCAGCACTGAAAGAGTTAACTCTGTATTCATATTTAACAAAAGGTTTTTGTTGTTTCATTGTAATAGATGGAAAAACGTTTTTTTTTTTTTAATGTTTCATTGATGGTAGTAATATAAATTTTGTAATGTATTATAATATATTTTACAGTTAAGTACTACACAATAACTTAGAATTTTCAATAAAAAAACTTTTTTGGTTATATCACATCATGCCATGTCTCTATTCCGTCTTATTATTTGACTAAATGATTAATCAGCCCATCACTATAAACAAGAACACTGGGTGACACATTGAACCATAATGGTTGAGCTCTACCCAGTGAACTCAACATGGGAGAGGAACAATAGGGAACAAGATGAACAGGATAACAGGTTGATAATTCAAGGTTAACTAGAACAGCCAGCACACATGAACTGGTTTATTGATCAAATTAACAGTTAAATACTGTACTTACAAGGGTGGGAGGTACGTGGGAGGGCATATACAAGGATGAAAACAGAATCTCTGCTGCCAGAGCAAATGAGCCACTCTCTGATTAGCCTGTGTGGACAGGGGACAGCACTTTACTCAGATGCATTAAGCCCTGTTTTCCCTGAGCAAGGCTCAAATATATTATAGAACCATGTTTGAACTCTTGATTCACAGGTTTGCTATTATAAAGCAGTTCTACTCTATTATATGAATTTTGGGGATAGAAATTAACAGTTAAAAATTCCAATAAGCTTAATGTGCTACAAGCGTTCAGATTATTCTTTTAGTTTAAAGGCTTTAGTCTTTTTATGATTGAATCATAAGTGATTGATGGGTGTTTGTGTTACCTTTTGTGGTCTTTCAATGTGACCATTATTTGCCTTAGAGCTTATCATACAAATTTTGAAAACAGTTTCAGGGCTGTTATGGGGAATCTGTGAAGCACATTTAGCCCGCAATCCTGAAAACGTCCTGTATAGACGATTTTAATTATTTCCCGCCGCAGAGGGATATTGTTTTGCGTTGTCCGTCCGCCCTTCTGTCCGTCCGGCACTTTTGTGTCCGGAGCCATATCTTGGAAGTGCTTTGGCGGATTTCATTGAAACTTGGTGTGAGTATATATATGGATAAGAGGATTATGCACGCCAAATGGCATTGTACACCATCTGTTAATAATGGAGTTATGGCCCTTTGTATATATTCTGTGTCAATGCAGCATATGGGGGTATACTGTCTGTGACAAAGCTCTAGTTTTGCGGGAGATATCAATTCAACAAATTTGCTTGTTTATTCATATCAGGTTTTGAGGAGAAAAACAATTTACTGAAAATAGATACAATTGAGATTTTCGCTTGATACAAGCTGCAATGATGAGCATTTGAAACTAGTCAGATTTTTTTGCATTGCCTGGATCATTTTTATGTACTCGCACTTCACTTTTACTGACCAAACATGATGACCATATGGTCATTCTCACTGTGTAAATTGTACAAGGTAATTAACAGGGAAAAGTCAATCAATTCTCACCCTCTGTCCCATAAAGCCTTTGATGGACATTTCAATGCAAACCATTAGCATTATCAACTCTTTGAGTACTCCCAAGCCAACCTGTACAAATATTTATTTAGCGGCAGCATGCCGTATGCAGCAGGACCCTCTCATTGCCTGTAATGTTCCTTGGTGTGTCTTGTGGTGTCTTTGGCGTGTTTCTGGCAGTTTGCTGTGTTTATTCCTCACTGTCGAATGTTTACTTGGTGATTTTGTGTGTTTACTATGTAACAGTTTGTAAGGGCATGTGTTGTACAATTTATTGGTCCACAAATTGAGGGCTCCTTAATGGCCTCAAACCAAAGGCAAACATAGAGGTCACACGTGTGATGCACTGCAAAGTTTAAACAACTTTTGTAAACATTAACCCTTTCTGGCTCAGAAGCAAATTGAAAATGACTATATGCAATCAGCATATAAACAGAACTGCCTGAGAGAGTAAACTCGGAGTCTGTTCCGGTTTTATGCTGTTTGCGTTTGCTACACATCAGTTTCCAAGGGTTTAAAATGAACCCTTTTAAACTTAAATCTATTATTATTTCTTAATTTTATTTGATTTTCGAAAGGACTACAAACGCCTCAAAGTGCTTATCTGAGAGGTAAACGGTTAAATGAACGGTTCTGTGCAATTTTCGAATTACACTTCATTTATATTCTTTTTGCAACTGATTAATTATATCTGTCTGCTTTGCTTATAAAAAAAATCTAATTCTGAAAACCATACCCCGCCCCAGAACCTTCTTTATTACTTGATTATGTTTTTTTTAACTATAATCCACAATGTAAACTTTTCAAAAAGCAAAGCTACTGGTTTAATTAAACTAACTGTGCCAGTAACAGATGGATGCACAAGCTGCCAAGAAAACAAACTCCAGTCTAATAAAAATAGAAAAAAACTTTGTCATGGTTCTTAGCTATGATATTCCAATTTAAACTTTCAAAAAGAACTAACCAGGACAACTGACTTATGATTTACAATAATGGCTGCCCCGTATGACCCTAACAAATGATGAATATCAAGCATGTGGCGATACAGATCAGTTTTATTTAACGAACATTAAGATATCATATCAGTAAATTCCTCCTTCAACATTTTAAATATTGATAAAACAACATTTTTATCCAACCCAATTCTGCTGACAGAAAATTTCCAATCCTGTTAAACGGCTGGTATTTAGTAGAGCAAAAAACGTGTCAGTCAACACACGACCATACAAAAACCGTGCCCTTTTTAACTTCTGGCAGCTTTGTCAAAAACGTCTTTTAATTGACTCTATCTGTCCATCTCTCTTCAATAGCTTTGTTATGCACATGTCAGATATTTTAACAATCATCCTTACTTCCCACTGATATGGCTTATCGCAGCAAAATATCTAAATGCATTTATTTTGTCACCTAATTAGCATATTTGTCGAAACATTGTACTACTAATTGGCAATGTTTACAGTTGATAAGAGTGAAAAATGTGCTAGTTTTTTGTGCTGACAATGAGACATGTCGGTTGACACAAGCTATTACAAGTTATAAAGACGTGAGTGTTTTTATGCATAAAGACAATACCTGAAGCAGTCCCATTTTTACATGCCCTTTAAAGGCTGGTTGAATAATTACTAATTCAAAATCTTGACCAAATAAATAAACTTCTTTTTTTTTCACACATATGAGGTCTGAACAGATTTTGGCTACAAAATTATAAACATTAAACACAAAAGTTGTAATAAAAAACATTCTGGTAAACTTAATTGACTAAGTAATCAGTCAGACATACATGGTATTCAGACAGTATGGTGGTGTAATAATTCTGTACGGTGAAGTATGAATAGGCACATTTGTCACATTTTGTGCCAGATTTGTATTGTTTCAAATAATAATCACTTATCAGAAAATATAATAACAAGATTTTATTTGGATTCTTAATTGATAATAAATCTGATCAAATCTGTTTTAAAACTACGTTTCCCCTGATCAATGAGCTTTTACATTTAAGGGACTTGTTCACAGTTTATCAAAATGAGAATTTTTCAACTTTTTGTCACAGATTCAAGAAATAAATGAACAATGTACATCAGTGTGCGAAATAACACTAATGCCGCAGACTTATACTGAATATACACTTTCGTTTACGAAAAATCATCGTTAGAAATTGATAAAATTATAAAGTCTCTCAGATGCAAAACAATTAACAATTTTTTTTTTGTTGTGTTATCGTTAAATTTTGTAACAACACGTGGATGGTTATACTAAGTATAAAATAAATGGCAACCCATGTGAAGACGGATTGTCAGGTCCACAAATAATGTAGTCGTAAAGACTTAACGACGACCCGAACACAAACTCTGAATTACACACACACACATGAAGACGGGTGGCTGAGTGGTTTCGGCGCTTGGCTTTTACTCCATGGGTCAGTGGTTCGAGCCCTGGTGAGGTTATCTTTTTTTTCTCTTTTATTTTCATTTTTTACTTTTATTCTTGTTTTTATATTGTAGCTCTTTAGTTCTGATGTTTATATTTATCACTTTAAAGCATTTAATGACAAACTTCTAAACATGCCAAAATCTGTGAACAAGTCCCTTTAAATTAACTAAGTAATCAGTCAGACATAACATGGTTTTCAGACATAGTATGATGGTGTAACACTTCTTTATGGTGAAGCATGAATAGGCACATTTGTCACATTTTGTGCCAGATTTGTATTGTTTTAAATAATAATCACTTATCAGAAAATATAATAACCAGATTTTATTTGGATTCTTTATTTATAATAGATCTGATCAAATTTGTTTTAAAACTGTGTTTCCCCTGATCAATTAGGTTTGCATTAAAAGGTTTACGTCTTCTGCTTATTGTATTTGTTTGGAAGATTTCAGACAAGATTATCAGTGAAACTAATGGATGCTTCGCGCTGATGGGCTTTGTCAATGTATGTGTTATTTGTGTGGAAACAAACTATATATACACATGTATAATTATTCAATGGACAATTATTGCCTTAAAACTCAATGGAGTGGAACGACATGACAACATGGGCATATGTCCACCCTGTATGGATACTACATACAAAGTTTCATCAAATTCGGATCTTTAGTTCCTGTAATCTGACATGGAAATGTAAAATTCATTAGAAATTAGTCATATTGATCAAAGGGGAATAACTGCCTGAAAAATATTTGGAGTGGAACAGCATTAAAACATATGCATGTCTACCCAATAGGGATGTTGATATGAATTGCCATAAAATTCTGATATTCATGTCAAGGATCAAACATGGAAAGGAATGAGTATTCAAAGGGCAAAAACTACCCAAAAAATAAACAAAGTACATGTGTATAACAAAATGAAACTATATATAAGCATATGTCAGACCTAAAAGGAATGCAGGCACAAAAAATCAATAATCAAAGGGCAATTATTCCCTGAAAAATCATAAGACTGGAACGACCTGATAAGGGTGCGCAGGTCCATCGTATAGGGATGATGCAAAGCAAGTTTTATCAAATTCGGATCAGCCAGAAGAATAGACAGAAGGATAGAGAGGACGGACATTGAGTAGGATGAAAATCGTGAAATTTGTTTCAGACCTTCGCAAACTCTTCCATTCAAATTAGAAGTCCCACAAACAGACAGGAGCATACAAACATTTAACAACTCTTAATTTGTAAGAAATAGGACCCTCACAATTTCTAGTTACCTGTAGAGATGTATCATTGAGCAGATGGTATCAGACCCATTAGATGCCTGACTGGTGTATGAGAGAGGATACATTGGCAGGCAGAAAGGGCTCGCACAACTAGCTCATGCTTCATAGCTTCATACTTACATATTTGAGCCACAGTCTGGGAAAAGGGGCTTAATGCATGTGAGTAAAGTGTCGTCCCAAGTTAACCTGTGTAGTCCACACATCAGGAACGACATTTTCCGCCTAAACTGGATTTTGGTTTAGAAGGGACTTTCTTAAACTAAAAATTCCATAAAAGCAGAAAGTGACCTTCCTGATTAGCCTGTGTGGACAACACAGATTAATATGGGACCACACTTTACGCACATGCATTAAGCCCCATTTTCCCAGAGTGCGGCTCATTTCTATTAACATGTAACGATACTTTGTACGAGTTAAATTACTAATTGTATGGTGAACCTTTTCATTCATCAGACAACCTCCCACCTAATTATTATCAGGACATAGTCTCTGGGCAATTGTAAATGTTTCTAAGGTTTGTTTGTGTTAGGCTTATATTTATTAAGAAATGATGATACTTTGCAAATGGTTGCCAAATAAATAAAAAGTAATTGCATTGATTTGTAATATGAAGAAAGGTAATTGGTCTTAGTTAGATAGTTTGTTGTCTTATTAAGTTTTATTTATGCCAATGCTATTCTGCTATTTACTGGATTATTAAGTTCAATTATCGTAAATTTTGAAAATAGGCGACTGTCTGTGCGTGGTGGCATTTGTGTATTCATTAGAACCATTTTAAACTGCAGAAACTAGATTATTAAAATGCAACTGAAAACAAAAACATGAATAAGACAGACAAACATCCCCCCTGGTTAGTACTGGACAGCCCATTTCTTAGACAAGTGGACAAGGTCAAGATAAAGATGGTAATTGGGTGATACAGGTGGATAGAGAAAGGTCAAAAGCAACAACTCTGTAAGTATCAAGGAATTATAGCAGTTTATAGCAGTTTGTGTTGGTGCTAGATGAAACAGTAAAATTTACAGTTTTGATCAAAGGACCCAACCGACAGAAGGTTGGATTGAAACACACACAGGACAATTACTATATATCTCTCTCTTGCATATCAGGGGGGCGGGGAGGAATTGAAGAATTAGAGATTTAACAGGTGTACTGAGAGGGATGTTTGAGAATGTGTGCCAACTGTCTGCTTCATTTTCAGCAGTTTGTCTGATGCTTCAATTCATTCTGACTTAATTTGATCTGTATCTCTCATCACATTCCCATCCTAGAGAGCAACCTTAAAAATCATGTTTACATTCAGGATAATATCAGGTGTTATCTAAATCATGGTAATTTCATTTAAAAATGATCAATTTTACCTATCAATGCAGTCTAGACAAACTCTCAGAAAGAAATCCTTTTTTTTAATTGGAATTTCATTAAGGTCAACAGAGTTGTCTCCCATACCAAAATTATTTTAAGACTTTTTGTGACTTACACTATTACCCATCTTGCAAAAGCCAACTTGTAGGAAACAGGTGTAGTACTGGTTTATGTCTTTTCTAATTAAGGTTTTTTATACAAACAAAATTGTTTCCACTAGGATCCAAGATAAATTTCATCACTATCATCTCTTCAGCACTGCTTTGATTTCTATACTACCAAATTGTGCAGAGTAAGGATTTCCAATACATTTTTTAGATTTCACAAGACACATTATAGAACTATAGACATAATAGAAGTAGAAGAGAAAATTATTATGCCTTACATGAATAATAAAATGACTTTTTAAAATCTACCATCATCATTCATATCCATTCCATTTCTAAGATCAAATAACAACTGTCAAATTGTATAAGCTCGAAATAAAAGTTTTAAGTTAAAGTGCTATTTCAAAACTCTAGGCAGATTAAACAAGAAATATCTTTAAAAAAGATATACGGCGTTGATTATGGTTGGAGTTGGTGAAAGGTAAAGAGTTTAATGAATGAGATCAAAGATAGTGAATGTCTTTTTCCATGCAGTTCTAAGCTGCATCACACGTAGAACGGGATGTTATGCGGCTTATTTTACATTATAACATATTGCGTATCATATATCTATAGATACAAAACAGAAAAACAAAAGAAGAATTGAAGTGAAATACAAACATATAAGCCAACCGGCCACACGCGAAGTATCCGTACATATTTTAAATATTTATACGCGCGTACTATGAACAAACCTGTTTTAGTGGTGTGTCGGGCATTGCTATTTGATTCGATTATTAACAGTATCGGGAATCATCGCGCTCATGCTTAATAAATTGGTCAAAATGATGAAATAATGATTGTTAAATTAATCAAAAATAATATTTATCGTGGTATTGTTGAAAACACATTAAGAATCTATGATTGACATACCATAATTATATCGCCGAATATCTTCATTTAACATATTTCTGGTCTGATAAGAGTTCCAGTTAAAAATAGAAACGACCTGGATATCGTACAAGCGTTATTTCAGTTCACCATTCCAGTTCAACTAGTTAACGTGATAGCGTCTGTATTCTATAACGATCCGTTTACTGACCGCGAACTGACCCTGATACCTTGCGGGTTGGAATGCAATGCATTAAAGTGAGGTCACGATTCCACTGCTGGAACGACGGCTTGTTTAAAACTTTATACTTTTACATGTTTAATGTTCAATTTCGAAAACAATTAAAAATGGTTTGGCCAAAAACGAATATCAGGATAGGGAAAAACGATACTTAAATGAACTAAAATATACTAGTACACATACAGCAATATGGCAGTAATTACTCAATATGAGAACATAGCCTTTAAGTACAAACGCTCTGGCGCTGACAATCCTCTGAATATAAAGGGGCACACAAAACTGTATTGATGTCAAGAATTGAGTGTAAAACTGTTCTATCCATCAAGCCTTTTCATTTGAGATAAAATTGTTTCATGCTGAACAGTGAACACGCAGTAAAACAGTGTTACATGCTATACTACAAAGACGCGGTCATGTTTCCAATGTTTTGGAGGATTATGCTCAAATCAGCCAATGGACTGAATGAAGTGTATTCATCGTATCTAGCCGCGGGAAATTTAATTTGAATTTTATTGGACACTTACAAAGGTCAGGTAAAGGTGAAAAGTTGGGTTATTCAGCTACGCCGGAATAAACAACAGATGCAAATATTTTTAAAATAATTTTAAAATTATATAGAATAATGGTAGAAAGCATGGTTTGGATTCAGATTGATGTATAACAAACAATGTTTAGCCCTTTGCATGCTGGGAAATTTGTCGTCTTCTAAAATGTCGTCTGGTGAATTTCTAAAATTAGCATTTTCTTCGAATTTTTTCAAAGAATACTATCAGAGTGGCAAACAGTTTGGATCCTGATGAGACGCCACGTTCTGTGGCGTCTCATCTGGATCCAAACTGTTTGCAAAGGCCTTCAAAATCCGGTTCCAGCGCTCAAATGTTTAGTCCAAACAGGTCATGGTTTTTCCTTATAAGGTAAATTTCCCGATATATATTTTCCTTATTTAACTCAACACTCAGTATTATTACTAGAAGTTCAATATATTAATTTTGCAAGTTGGACTTGTTACTACTTATTCAACCTTTTCCCACTCAGATGAAAAGTTATAATGGCTATATGCAACCAGCATAAAACCAGAACAGCCTGTGAGTAACTTGCAAGCTATTCAGATTTTATGCTGTTTACTGCTCATCAGTATCTTAGGGTTTGAAAGGAAGCCTTTAATACTTAAACCTTTTAAGAAAGGTCTTCAATTTAATTTGATTTTTTAAGGGACTACAAACGAGTTAGAATGAGTATCTGAGCGGTAAAGGGTCAATGCAGTGTGGCTTGACTGTAGCAGTTACCTGTTCATCCTCAGACCCCCATATCCTGTTCCTACCAGGGATATCAATGGGCGGTGATGGAGGGGGTTTAGGGTCTACCCCATTCTCAGGGGACCCATAAGTGATGGCCAGCCCCTCGTTGCATGGCACCGCTTTCCCGGGCCGCACCCCTTTCCTCTGGAACACTGGGATACCAGACCTGGGAGGTCGAGGCTCTGACATGGTGCAAGTACTGTCTATCTGCAAGTATAAACATGCCTGGAGCTGTAGACTGGATGAAATATGTTCTGTTTGTGTACTATGATAACAAAGACAATAAAAGTGACACAGTCTCATGCAAGGCTCTTAAGATGTAGTGTGGTTGGGCTGAATCAGGCAGTCTGTTTACATGCTAATCAAGATAGTTGGCAAAGAAATCCTGTTTCCATGTAACCATCTAGAAATAAGCATACAATTAAGGACCAATACAGACCTTCAATCTAAGCATTTATCATTTATCGTTAAAATTAAACTTTGCAAGTAATATTATTGCTTCTCTGAGCTGGTTAAACACATTTTGTTTGGATTTAGCCTGAAAAACTACTGTATTCGACTTGGACACATGTAACTCAGAAAGGAAATTTAATGCTTTTATACAATGCAACAAGGGCTAGAAAAGTCCAGTTTTTATTAGTTTTAGTAGCCACCAAATGTACAAATACAAGAGTTTTAATTGAAATAACTTACCTTTGTATCAAATTGTATCAATATTTTTTATCAGATATAAACAAAGATTTAGTTTCTCTACACATTGATAACAAAAGACAATTATATTCATAGACAAAATGTTTTACAAGACCAGTTGGCATGGTTTTGTGTTTCTGTAACATACTGCTAGAATGCAATCTTGTGTTCATCTGCAAGTTATCAACATGTCTTACTGAAGACCCACTAACAAGCATCTTGCTTTTCCACAAGCAGATGGCACACATTTGAAAGCATGAAATTAGGTAGACATCCCAGTGAAGTCAACCAGAAATGGAAAGATAATTATGTTGCTCAACATTGAATACAGAAAAATATAAAGGATAGAAGTGTTGATTGGTAAAGTGTAAATCTGCTCAGCAAGAGTTGGTTATACTGCTCGGCAAGTGCTCTATTTGATCTGACAAAAAGGTTCTATGCATTTAAATCAATAAATTTGTTTTCAAGCCATAGATTATAAACCCATACTGCTCTACTTAGTAAGAGTGACCTTGACCTTAAAACCCTCCATTCCATCCTCAATCCCTAGTCAAATCTTGTTATTAGCTATCTATATATGAAGTTCCCTTACAATAGCTCAATTAGTACTCGAGTTATTGAGCTGAAACCATGGTGCTACATGTACTTGTAGTAATGGTGACCATGACTTAGTCACAACCAACCAAATATACAATCGTTTTTAGGACTTGAATATAGAGTAAATTGATATGAAGACTTATGAACAAATCTTGATGAGTGTAAAACTTCCATTGAAAAGCAACCATTATTAGCTCAACTGAGCACAACATGCTCATAGTGGGTTTTTGATATCACCTTTTATCCGTCGTTTGTCATTAATATTTACAATGTGAACACTTTTGAGGCCACATTTATTGCCAAATCTTCATGAAACTTGACCAGAAAATTGATCTCAATGGTATCTCAACTGATTTCAAATTTGGGTCACATGAGGTCAAAAACAAGGTCACTAGGTCTAACTTTAAAAGTTTGTGAACTCTCTAGAAGTGACATTTTTTGCCGAATCATCATGAAACTTGCTCAGATTGTTTTTCTAACGATATCTCATCCTAGTTTGATTATAAATCCGTCCCAAAAACAGTCATGGTCACCAGCAGCCATTTACACATACAAAGGGCTGAAGTTGGTGGAGCAGTATTCCTTTAAAATGCTGTAGTAAAACCTTGTGAACAATCTGAAAGTCACATTTCTAGGCCAATCATCATGAAGTTCACACAGAACTATCGTTCTGAATAACTGATACAAACATTTTCAGAAACAAAAGCAAACTGTTATCTGATTATATAAAGTAACTTCATTCTATCTATATTAATTCTATATATTTTACAGGTCAATCCATGATTGTTCAGGTGAAAAATGCTGATATTGACAGCCATTATTGATTGACTGACAATTTGGTTTATCACATTAAATGAAACCTGGAGGGCAGCTAGAATCAACGGGAACTTGCTATAACACCAATTTTTGTTTATAAACAGATCTTTTTTGGTCTCAGGTAAGCGCCTAAGAGCCTATGGCTCTCTTGTTCTATTTTAAAGAACTATGACATCTTGATATAGATGAAAGGTACTTTGACATCAAGTTTCATTAGAATCTCAATTAATTATACCATTTTTAAACAGAAACCTTTTCTAGTTTTAATTACTGTGACCTTGACCCCACCCACCCAATTTACAAGGTTATTGTGACCTTGACCCCACTTATAACATAATTATACAATCTCATGCGAGGACATGCTATAGATTGCATCTATATATAAAGTTTAAATATCTTAACCAGGTTTTGAGATATTACGTCAAAATCTTGGCTGCCTCGTCAATGACTACAGATTGTATACATCATTATTATTTCGACATGACGTGTGATAGTCTTATTAATAAGACGTTGCCAAGAATTTAGAGATACTTTTTATACGCCTAATACGGGCTAAATTCTTTGGAACCAAATATTACCCATATAAAAAGTAGCTTAATATTTGAGAGCGTCAACAAGTTGGTCTAGACGTGTGATGACTCGAGAATTTCATGCTCAATTACATGTCGGAATCATTCTAATTACCTTTCTATTCATTTACTGCTTTACGCCGCATTCTGGTTATTAACTCGATGTAAAGCTACTGTATCGTAAAGAATGTATAAGAAACAAATTCAGGACAAAACATTTGGGGCACCGTTGTTGGACGTATTCGTATATTTTGGTTTTCACATAAAACATGCAATGAGCGGGAATTATACCGCCCGTATGTTACAATCGAACACACGACAATTCGACCAAATTACTTTACGAGCATTTTTTTATGAAAACGGTTCTTTAGGCAAAAACATTATACTGAACAAATATACGATAATTTAGTAATGTATCTCTACCAAACAGACACAATCAGACTGTTAACGGTGACGACTTAAACATTATCCTTATAATCTAAGTCGTAGTCTACTCATTCTTTGTTGTATTCAACGTCCACACGACACTAGCAAAACTAACTTGGTCCCAACAAAGCGACTTACGCCTCCTTCTTAGTCCAAGTTGTTGACGCTCTCAAATATTGGGCTACTGTTTATATGGGTAATATTTGGCCCGTATAAAAAGTATCTCTAAATCTTGGCAACGTCTTATAAATAAGACTAGCCTCCTTCTATTCCTGTACAGGGCCCACTTAATACAGATACATTAGCGCACATGGTGACTGTGCAAAGTTGGTATGGCGCATTCGCAAACGGTGTGCAGACCTTTAAGCAGCCTTTGCTATAACAATCTATGCTCTGGAACGGTGATTGTATGATGTTCGTACGGGAACTTAATTCATCCATGAGAACCATGCAACTTTCGTGATATTGCCACTTTGCATCATGTATATATTTTGTAGAATTAACTGCATGTTTTTTTTTGTGTCAAAGTCAGTTCACTACAGTTTTGATGATCATGAATGCCACCTCGTGGTTAAACGATACAAGTCGAAACCTTGCTCATGCTCTATCTGTCCGTCAGTGTCTCGACTTATTTGAAGAAACAAAAACAAACAACGCATGAGGTTACAAAACATACTCAGTAACATTTATCTAATTTCAGATTGTTTACATCTTACAAGGAAAGCACTTGTAAAACTTATCTTGAAACACCAAAGGAAGCAGCATGCAATGGTAACCATTGAAAGTCGCCGTGGCGTAGTGGATATGGTGTCCGCCTAGCGTCTGGGATGTCTATGCCCACTGTGGCAGCGTTCTTTAGATCTCCCCAATAGACACCAAGTACTGGTTTTAGCCCCAGAAAACGGACTCGAGGGCGTTTCAAATAAGCCTTCGGCTTTCTATGCAATCGAGCTAAAATAAATAGGTTTACACTAACCATTGAGGACATATGTATACTACTGATGTACACAAGCTCGTATGTTGTTGTCATGTTTAGTACAGGTCAATACGGACCCATTGCAATATAGTTGTCTCAAATTGTGTTCATACTTTGTACAACCTTATTATGCTCTGATAGCATAATTGAAAAGATTTGTATTTTGGATTGGATGAATACTTTTTTTATAAATGCTATATGTGTGATTATTTCTTCGACAGTCCGTTACCGTTTGCAATAAACTGTTGAATGCATGAACAACCAAAACCTGGTTTGAAGTCTTTGCCAGGAAAAGCACACCTCGGATAAAAACTACTAATGTGTATCCTTGTAATTGTTCAACTCTCATATCGTTAAAGTCAGAATGTCTTCTTTGATGTGTTCGAACTACAATCACGCTCATCATAACCACAGAAGATATATTAATTTCCAAGTGGCCACTTAGGACATTGATTTATTTACACTCAGAGCGCGTTTCGCAAACGCATAATTACGAGGTTTCACGATGCGTTGCAATGGTAAACAGATGGTTGGTGGGTCTAAAACGCCAGTTAATGTCAAGACGATAGAGCGTCCCGAGTGATCGGATGGTAGGGATCTGGAAACGGTAAGTGCCTCTGAGTCAAACATGGTCCTGGATTGCAATAGAAAGTTCCAAGACATGATTTGATCATATAACCCTCTTACTGGCTTTTCTCTCTCTCGTACAAACTTCATAATCTGAGCAATTTGCTGAAATATCAAGTACGATGATCTCATGTCTAGGGAATTGTAAATAACTATAGTTGCTTTTTCCATTTTTACATACTGTCTGTGGTAAACACTTCTAGATTTAATAAGTTAGAAAAGGAGAGCTGTTACATGTATTTATTGGGAAATGGGTCTCTTAAAGGGACTGTAAACCACGAATGACGAAAAAGAAAAGTTATAAAATACCGTATTTTTATACAATTATTAGTTTATATTGATTAAAATATCACGACTGGTATATTACATTACGTGAACAAAGTTGTTTTTTATATTTACGTTATTTTTTATTTTTACTGGGTATGTATACCAGGTGACTTCCAGTTAACTATAAATAACGCAAGTAGATTGATCATCATCGTCACGTGGTAAACCTAGGAATGCAAATTGTGCATGCGTAGTGAATTTTGTATATTTTATTTATAAAATGATCAATCTTTTTGCGTTATTTATAGTGTGTATATTGTTATCTCACTTATTTTCGCGATGTACTTTCGATTTCACATCGCGAAATTTTATGACCGAATATACTGAAAATATGACCTTTTTTCAAGTAATGTAATATACAAGTCGTGATATTTTAATCGATATAAACTAATAAATGTAAAAAAATACGGTATTTTAAAACTTTTCTTTTTTCGTCATTCGTGGTTTACAGTCCCTTTAAGAATAAGCCAGTCAGAGTCTAATGATCGAGGTCTTCTTGATAGACATAAAACTCATGATAAAAGAATTCAAACTTTCTGAAATTACGAATTTTATGACTTTGACAACTAAATGTTTGCATTCGGAATATTGTCCAGTCAAGGACTTGAAAGCACAATATTTTGACTTCACTTTCTCTATTATAATTGAGTTACTGAGTGAATACTGATACACATGAGTAGACTTGCAGTATTGTGTGTTGCCAGTAAAGTTTAGATTTATTTTCAGTTACTGACTTAGCTGACGTTTGATTTGTACATGAACCATGGCATAAAGTGAAATTTAGTCGTGACATTTCTCGAATTAAATTAAACTTTGCTGTACATGTTTTTGATCAAAATGGTCTGGAATGAGTTGCACATTGCAGATAGAAAACTCACCAGAAGTAGTACCACTAAATGTAGGCCCTTGTATGCACACTTATGTTGTGAGTGTAAATATAATATTAAATCCTTTCAAGATGTCTAGTCCTAGTCACATACGACTAGACGTTTTAAAATCTTACGTAACACACAAATGAATTTCCATCAAGGGACATTTCAAGTTGGCGTGTGATGGCACAATGAAGTTTTTTTTCCAGATTGGGTAAGTACCTTATTAAATAAGCAAACGTGTGTATTTGAGGATTCATGTTTCGTGCGTATTAACGTTCAACAACTAATAGTGTTCTCGTACACTTGACTAGATCTTTGAAAAAAGGAATGCACGCCTTTATGGGGCAAACATATTATTAAGGCTAGTTTAAGTAAAACATTAGTAAAATCACGAACGCTATTTAATTTTGAGTTCAAGTCAATAAATGAGCTTTTTCTTTTACTCGAACTTTCTGGTATTAATGTCATGTTACAAATGTATTTCACTTCATTGAAATGCTTCATAATGATACTGTTGTTAATGATTTTTTTTATTACAATGCCACAATGTACAATATTATCCATAAAAATCGACAATAAACACGTTGCCTTAAAGCCTCTATAACGCTCAAACTCAACGAAAATTTCGTAATATATTTCGTAAAATAAATTAAACATACAAATAATCCGTGTTTCTTATAGAAATAGCCACAATTTCAACATTAGATGTGCTCTGGTAACATAGATTAAACACGATACAAAATGCACCTTTTTATTTTTTGTGGTACAATCTATTCAACACATGTTTATGTACCAATTAAGTGTTCATGTGTCGTATGAATATATATCGTCGCGGGAAATTAAAATGGAATGTTTTGTGCCACACAAAAATAAAAAAGAGCATTTTATATCTTGTCAAATCTATGTTACAATACCACATCTAGCGTTGAATAAGAGCCAGTATTATTGTCTACAAAGCACAGAGAACACGCACACACGTGGACAGGAAAATCACTGTAAAGTAATGGCTTTCAATAATAATAGAACTTTTAAATAATTAAACTAAACAATTCTTGTATTGTTAACACCGTGTTTAGGAATATGCATACAGAGTGTTTCTGCGCACCACGATTTGTACTGTCAATACAAGTAACGAAACCCATGATGTCAATGACATTCATTGTATTTTATAATTCAACATTAATGTTGTATTTGTAGTCAGACTATTTTTTAATATATGCGTTATGTGTTTGTTGTTTGCTTGCGTTTGATGATTATTTACAGACATCTACATACACATATATATAATCTCATTGACGGGTTAAGAACGTTAAAGGGTTTTACAGTTCCGTGACCGGGGTATGGCCTTCTATCAAACGCGTTGTAACACGATTGAGACTTGCAGTCCGGCTATTAAGCCTCGTGTTCATTGGATTGGGGATTTGACCAGGAGATCAAATAAAGGGCAAGTCCTTTAAATGCATTTTATATGCATTTCTATAATGGCTTGACAATTGCTTGCAATAAGTATGCAATACGTACAATGTGTACGTAGTTTTGTTTGTCAATTGTACTTTGTTTGTCAATTGTACATGCGTAGCACAATACATCGGTTTATGTAACTTTGTATAAACTAATATTGGATCCATATAGGAAGGCAACAAGTAATGTCTTATTCCCGATCATGAAATTATAAAGATACAAGAAAATTTCTTTTACTAGATATATGAAGTATCTCTACTATCTCCAAAACAATCGTCATTTTTGTCATTTTTGAACATGGTTTCCATATGATGCAACATTTAGGGTAGGGTGATATCGTGGGTAAAATACACTGGCAAAAGCTCCTTAGAACATTGGATGGGGTCAATTTCGGTCCAAAATCAAGGATGTGTATTTTCAAAGACCAGCTAGTTAACAAATAATAATACTAGGAAACAAAAATTGCGATGCATGGTTAATAACTTAATTATCTATGTCGTGAAGAAAAAGCTTTTTTTTTTTTAAATCAAACATGCTGAAAATAACAAAATCTCTGCAATCTGAATGTACTGAATATAGTCTGCAACGGTAACAAAATAGGTTCTTATGAAGATAAAACCATTAAACATCACATTTTATGACCACGGCGTCTGTTTTGAAAATAATAAAAACCAGATTATGGCGAACTAAAGTAACATGTTATTTATACAATATCTGCTTATTTGTGAAAGGTTTTGAGGGGAATACCTAGTAATGTTCCGCGATGCTATAAAGAAAACAAAAACGTTTTTATCTACTGGCACCCACTTTTACAGGCATACTTGTTTGGTATACATTACCAGAAGTCTGTCACAAGGTCTGGGTAAGTTGTCGGACTTCAATGCGCAGAAATACGGACGATACAATCGTACTGAGAATACCAATCTGAATGTCACGCGCTGCAGACGACAATAACAATTTCTTTGACGACGCTTCTCCAATAGGTGTCGCAGTCTGGAAATGCGCTTTTGATTAAGGCGAGGTAATTGATGTCGACACGTATCAATTCCCGTCCTACTTGAAAAGACTGTTATAACGTACATCGGAAAGAAGGAGGGTCGACTCTATCCGAAATACTAATTTATCATACCACTACACTGATATCTACCTGATTTAAAGCTGCCTGATATATATTTTTATCACGTCAACAGGAAGTTGCTATATCAGTCAATGTTTGGAGGTATGTTATATTGGTTTACAGTTAACTCGTCCCCAAGTCAACTCGTCCCGTGGTCAACTCGTCCCCAACTCGTCCCCATTTTGGACAACTCGTCCCCAAGTCAACTCGTCCCATGGTCAACTCGTACCTTATTCAAACTATATTATTTGGCAATGAACTCGAGACGCGTAATTTATGCAAACACATAAATAAGAAACACATCAATATAGTTTAACATAGCATTTTAATTTCACAACTTTCACAAAATAACAAAGTTTTAAACCATGGACACAATGACACATCTGTTTAGTTTAAAACAACATTTTTAATTCAATACTTTCACAATATAAAAAAAAAAAAGTTGTACACCATGGACAGTTTACAGTTTATTGTACAGTTGTTCGGGTGTTTTCACGATCATGGCTTGTATTTCGTGCTGAGCTTTTTCAGCAGTCCAGTCGCGGACACTTCGCCTCGTCTGTACAATGTCCACAGCCGGGATATCTGGCCTTGCATTGAGGTTTGCTGGCGTTGCTGGGACCTAGTGAGTTGCAGCTCCGTAACAAGCTGGACGTTCCTCAGCGCGATATTTGCCTCGTCCGCTAGAAGCCACAGAAGCAGATAAAATGGAGGAGCACTCCCAGCTTTCCCATTGAGACGTCTGTTCCAAACTAAATATAAATTTGAAAGAATGTTTTAAATTTTTCGACGGTCGCTTTTAATATGTTTTATCAAGTTGTAGTTAGCAATTGTTATGAGAAGGCAATATTCATCATTAAAAGATGTAGAAAGCCTCATGACAAAGTCTTATGATATAGTACACAGATATACATATGTTTATTTAAAAATGGGTATATATTGAGTAATTGTTTACCTTCAACGTCATTGTTGGTGCGATTGCTTATTCCATACACCGACCAGCAAGGAACAGGCCAAGTTGAAGACCTGAACTATGTTGAACGAATATACACATGTACTCCAATAGGCCGTCAAAACGGCGAGGTGCAATGTCATAAACCTGCAAATTATCTCCCGGAGTTGACAGCCGTTGTAGCCAAATTCCTTTTCCCGTTATCAAGGCATATGTGAATGTTTTACAAATATGTACGTTATTATGTGGCTTAATTAGCATATTTCGGATAACAGTAGAAACAGATATTCAATAGTAAATGTATTCGTAAAAGTTTGTTTTCTGTATCTTCATTTGAGTTTAAAAAATGTCGTTTTTTTATATTTTTTTTTTTTTTTTTTTTT
>VMBQ01006911.1:41341-51930 GCA_007657795.1 Dreissena rostriformis
AACAAGACCAATACTTAAGAATGATCAAATGGGAAAAGGTAACCTAGCACTGGCAGTAAATATGGGGCTCATTTACAGGTCAGATTTGGAATCTCTGCTGTAAAATGAGATTTTAAATGAATTAAAGGGAGGCAAATCTGTAATAAAAAGAACATGCATAAACCGTAGTTGTTTCCCTTGTTTGAACCATGCTAAATCCTTACAAGTTTGGAAAGAATTGGATGAAAAATTTGGACTTTATTGCATAAACACCATTTTCTCAATTCAAGGGGAGGTAATTCTGTACTTCATGGACCAATAATGCTCATTTTTTGTAGGGTTCGTGTCCTCATTGATATAAAGACACTGTGCAAATTTGGAAAGGATCGGACAAAAAATGTGGAAGATTTTTGAAAGTTTTCACAAAATAGGCAAAAACGAATAAACATGCAAAGTTCAACGAGCTCCTGCGGCCATGTTTTTTGACGAATCAAATTTCTTTGAACAACTTTTTCAGGGGAGCCTTCAAAGGTCATCCCTGTGAAATTTTTTGAAAATCTGATGAGCGGTTTCTGACAAGAAGATTTTTTAAGGTTTTTACCATATATGGTCATGGCGGCCATCTTGGTTATGTGATCAAATTTTTTTTAACAATTCTTTTGTCCCATGACCTAGGGATGCTCAACATGAAATTTAGTTGAAATTGGCTCAATGGTTTAGTAGAAGAAGATGTTTACAAATTGTTTACAGACGGACGGACGGACGGACGGACGGACGCCGGACGCTGAGTGATCACAATAGCTCACCCCGAGCTATCGCTCAGGTGAGCTAAAAAGGCAGCAATAAATATATGATATATATATGATATCGTCCAGTCTTGAGACGCATCACACTGGCAACAGAGACTTGCGACATAAACTTGGGAAATAAATAAACAGGAACGTCATCGTAAATCTTCAGAAACACCTACATAAAAGTATACACGCCTCGCTTATCAGAATATACGTAAATACGTAAATAAAGCGCATGAGACACCGCACGAAATTTAATTCCAAAATCCATGAAGAGAAATAATTCCATAATCACTTTTCAGCGCGTTCAACCAAGCGTAAAATGCAAAAATAACGAGCTGAAAATATCCACTTTTTTAATTGTTGAATAATGAAGGAAAGCTTATTTATATCCCCAACGTTGAGGATAAAACTTAAGTCTTGTGGTTTATACATCGTCTTTACCATTCATTTTCACCCTATTACCCTATTACGTTGAATGACATTAAATAATCGAATAACCAACTGTGTTATCACGTTAAGCAAATCCCTTGTCAACCAGTGTCCATAACTGTAGGCAACAATTATTAATTATAAGCATGTCTGTCTTATCAAAGGTTTACGGTGTGGTTTATCGACGTTTGGGCTTGTTTCCGAGCAGGCATTTTCGGAACCGTGCGCTGAAACGTTCTTTTTTAGCATTTGCTTCATATATTTTCAGTGTCTGAACAAATGAAAGTTTTTTTTAAAACAATGGTTTTCTGTAAATATTTATAAACTCTAATCCACATGCTTGCAATTCATATTATATATTTTGTTATGATTCATGTCGTTATCGCCATGGTTCATCTTTCGGACTATTATTCCTCCTTCGCACTATTTATCGGTTACCATCGGCGTTCATCTTGCTTCCAAAGGTCGTCTGATAAATGCAGCCTATATGAATTTGAATAAATGACTCTTATATTGCTATGCACGACAGAATTCAAGATTTCTATTTTTATCGTTGTTCACCAACCGTAACATGATCTAAAATGATTTTTCCAGACAGGAAAAAACCTCCATGCATTTGAATTTGAGACTATCAATGGATAAATGGCATTACTCTGTGTTCACTACACTGTAATGTTTACAACTGATCTATAATGGGACGAACCTGTAAGATATTTTGTTGAATTTACATCTATCAACTTATTAAAGTAATATTTGGTACATCTGTATGATCGGTTAAAATTCGATAAAATATGAAATATTTGCGTTTAAGAAGACTTAGAAGATATACTGTTGTGGTTTTAAACGTTCAGTTCCCAAAGTTCAGTTTGATTGCAAATGACTAGAAAACCGATGTAACTCTTATCTCGATAACCTAGCACGAGCTAAGTTGCAGCGACCAATGGTTGCCTGTGAGGAGAGTTCTCGGATACTGATAGCTATATTATCACCAGAACCTCTGATTTTCATGTTTTGTTCAAGTAATGGCGAACACATTGCAATATGCTTATCTAAATAGCGTTGGTTCATGTCGACTCCCGCTCTGTATTTCAGATTGCATGAACACTGTGTTCATATAGAAAAACTTTATGTCGAACATTAAGCATAACCTCATGAGTCCAAACAGTCATAATATTGAAATAAATGTACAAAAAACATCGTGTCCCATGTGAGGTAACAAAGCAGGTAGTAATACATTTAATTTATACAGATAATTGACAAATCAATATAATTGGAAGTAAAGTAAGTTACATTATTAATGTAAAGCACACGTATATGTTGTACATTAATATGTTGAGCCATGTGGTTGAAAAGCTTTATAAATAAAGGTCGTACTTTTTACTAATAATCACTCATTTTCGGTGTTTAAACGTTTAATCAATTTAGGAACGTTTTTTCTTTTCCAAAAATATGTATATAGATATACTTTTGTTTGATTGCAATAAAGTGGACATTCGAATATAAAATGAAAATCATATTCAAGCGTAGTGCATAGTCTATATTTTGTATCTGCTCTAGGTATTATATCTGGTTATTGACCTCGTTCAATCTGTGCGATGAGACACGTAGCAGGCGTTATGCTGATCAGAATTGTTTTTATTTTGACGATGTCAAGATAGGACTGGAATTAAACATCTTCAAATATTGACAATTTTAATCACAGGTGATGATAAAGGTCATCGTTCGTGCCAATTTTGAATAAAACCCATCCTTAACTCTTATTTAAAAGAGTTTAAGAAAAGCGTCAGTATTGTGTACTCCTTGAAGTTAGCTATTAATATTGTTCATTGTGCAGCAATATAGAGAGTGTTTGCCTACTGCTTATATACGATTTCGTTGTGTGTACTCAGTTTACGACATAGTAAGTTGAAAAGATGTAGATGTTAACGTTCAGGTTTTTTGCTAATTGAGAAACTCCATTCTTCTGATCCGTTACTAAATATGTTTTTTTATTATTATCTATGTAATTAGCCTGTGAAATAAATCTTTTAGATGTCGTATTTCAATATGAGTAAATGTTATGAAGTACTGCTTCAATTTAAATAGGGTCTTAAGTTCATGTATGAAAGTAGTCATCGATTTTAAGTTTGTATTTAATGTTGGATGCATACATTTACAATCAATACCGAGTTTCAGTTTCATTATCTGGCCAAAAACAATATCCCATATTTGCAGTATGCATTGCAAATTCTCGGCTGTTCCATCTTTAAATAGTAAACTTAGACTTAAGTAGTATAAGTCAATATTTCTGTGAAGTTCTCGAACTTCAACCTTGCTCATCATACCCGTGGCAGATTCATTAAATTCCAAGTGCCCACTAAGGAAATTGAATTATATTTACGCTAAGAGCTCGTTACATAAACGTATTATTACGGCTTTTCACGATGTCAAACACATGGTTTGTTGTTTTCAAGCCCCAGATAGTTTCGAGACCTGAGTTTGCCCTGAATGATCGGCCGCTGGGGATCTGGGATTTTGGCCTTAAGTCATTTAATTTTGATCGAATATTTATGTCAATTTCACTTCAATAAAACGCATTCATATGCAACCGTACTAAAATGTGTTCGTGCAATTGAAACTATTTACAATATTATCCTTCAAAAACTATTCCGTTTTTATAACCAATCATTCTCTCTGTATACTGGGTACGCATTCACGTAGGTATTTCTAAATTCTAATTTCCAATACAATTAGAACATCAAAATATTTAAAATACAACGATTGCTCTGAATTGGCTGTATTGCCTAACAAATAGTAACGGTTACCGAAGCCATGATGACATGATTGCGATTAATAGCGATATATAAATCAATATTACTCTTGTCTGTGTTGTCATATATTTTTTAATACAGGGGTTTTGTGTTTTTTGCTTGCTTGGAGTTAACAATTTAAAGCAGATACATCTTAAGGACCTTTAGAAGTGTCAACGAACCGCAAGAAATTGATTTAATAGTCTCTAGTCCAAATTACACGTTCAGACACTTTTCGACATCATTATTAAAATTGAATAGTTAGAGAGATTTGACTAGTTCTTACCAAACATCTAAACTGTGTTTGTGTATACATGGATATGACTGAACACAACAACTTATTGTTTAAATTTAATTGGTTACACACCTAAGGTCTCGTGAAACATGTGCTCACAAAAGCAACGTTTAGAAGAAACACATGTTTTCATTTTAAGCATAGAATAACTGACCATTTCTGAATATAAATGTGTTAAATAAAACTTCAGTGTCGGATTAAGAATGTTAAAGGGTTTTATTGTGGGTACAGCTCCGCAATCATCGGGTTCGTATGGTTAGGGATGTGACCATGAGAGAAAAATACATTTCTATACTGGCTTGACAATTGTTGGCAATACTCATACACTAAATACAATGAATACGTAGTTTTGATTATATGGTGGGTGCCGCGCATTAAATCGGTAGCTACCGTAGTTTGAAGAGTTTCTTTAACTGTTTTCCTACTGGCGCCCATCATATAGGCCGACATATTTAGTATATGAAGTAGTTATTAAATAATCGGAAGTATGTTGCAACCATACAGGAGGCCTTGGTAAGTTGCCTTGGTTACGACCGCGACACACGGACAAGACAATACAATCGCACTGAATATGTCATTCTAAAACCGAAGCGCTGAAAACGATATTAACAATTTATTTCAAGACACTTCTCTAATAAGTGTCGCAGTTGCGGTAATTGATCATATCGTGCTTAAATTTCTACCCTACGTGTAGATAGACTCTTCGGTGTTGATTGAAACCACGGACGATCGACTTTCTTTGAAACATATATACTAATATGATTGTTAAACTGCACCTTATAAAAAGGCAAACAAACGATGAATCCATTCAGAAATGTAGTTCTCACTACGAGTACAAATTTATCATATGAAGTATATTTTGATGATGCTGATGATGATGATGATAATAATAATAATAATAATAATAATAATAATAATAATAATAATAATAATAATAATAATAATAANTTCTGCTGCTATGCACAGCAGTGTTCGAGATTTCTACAATTTTTACCAGAAGCCACATGAGAAAAATTTCAAAATCCATTAGCTGTTACCAGAAAATGTCTTGCTGCTTTAAAAAAAAAATACTTCGGTGGATGTTTTGTAAACTTAATGGAAATTCCGATCATGATTGCATTACCTTAAGCTTTTTGCGCCCTGTCGCGTGATAAGACTTACAAATCATGAAAGCTTAACACTATAGTTTCACTACTGTATAAGCGTACACATGTGTACAGTCGATGTCGTAAATGTTGGAGAATACACTTCACATTTAATGCGTGTTGTCAGTGCAACTCATTTATCGTTACATTTATCAGAGTATCATTAAGTAAAATTGATGCAAAAGCTCACCTTTAATATATGTCCTGAATAAGAGACATTTCATCAACATTTATATGGTTAAGTGCAAATAAAGTTGTCTATGCTCTCCAAATGGGTAGTCCCATCATATGCGATAGGGCGCTAAAAGCTTACGCAACTAACTCATGGCCAGAGTGTCCATTAAGTTACCAGAACAGCCATCAAAGTGGTTTGTGAACGCAGAATGAAGAGTTTCTGTTTCTGTAAGTACAATATTAAATATTCAAACGTGTGGGTTTGAGAACCCATATTCCCCCGTAAACGATAAATGTTGTTTCCAAACATTGGACTAGATCATTAAAAAAATAAAATATCACGAGGTTAACAAGCATGTAATGCAACGGTATTTACAGGGCCAGGTAGCATGAACATTCTTAAATATTTAAGTCAAATCAACAAGTGAAAGTTTGGCCTTGACTCATTTAATTTTGATATCGAGTATTTTTGTAAATGCTTTAATGTATTTCATTTAATCGAAATGCATTCGTATGCTACAGTACTAAAATGATCCCGTGAAATTGAAACTTTATACAGAATCCTTCCAAAAGTTTTCCGTTTTTATAACCTTACATTCTTACTGTATACTGTGCACGCATTCACGTATGCATTCGTAAATTCATGATTTTCAAAACAATTAGAACAATTAGTAAAGCAGATACATCCTAAGGAACTTAAGAAGTGTCAACGGCCCGCAAGAAATTGATTAAATAATAGTCTCTAGACCAAAGAACTCTTTAAGACACTTTTCATTATAAATGTTGAATAGGAAGAGAGATTTAACTAGTTCTTACCACACATGTGTGTGTTTACATTGATAAGATTGAACATAGCAATATATTGTTTACACAACTAAAGGGCTAGTGAAGCACGTGCTGACAGAAGCGAAGTTTAGGAGAAACACATTCCATTTAAGCATTTACTGCCCTGTTCTGAATATGAATATCTTCTATGGAAGTTCAGAGACGGATAAAGAATGTTAAAGAGTTTTATTGTGGGTACAGCTCCGTTGCCGGGGTTAAGTTTTCTCTCAAAACGTTGTAACTTGATTAAGACTGGCAGTCCGGCTATTTATCCTCGGGTTCGTATGGTAAAGAATGTGACCATGAGCGGAAAAATACATTTCTATAATTGCTTGACAATTGTTGACAATACTCATACACTTAATACAACGAATACAAAGTTTTGATTATATGGTGGGCGGCGCATATTAAATTGGTAGTTACCGTAGTTTGAAGCGTTTCGTTCACTGTGACTCTACTGGCGGTCATAACATAGTTAGTATATGAAGTAGTAATTAAATAAGCGAAAGTATGTTGCGACCGGACAGGAGGCCTTGGTAAGTTGCTAGACTAGCTTACGACTTCGACACACGGACAAGACAATACAATCGCACTGAATATGTCATTCTAAAACCGAAGCGCTGAAAACGATATTAACAATATCTTTGAAGACACTTCTCTTATAAGTGTCGCAGTTGCGGTAATTGATAATATCGTGCTTAAATTTCTAGAAATAGAAAGAATGTTAGGTGTTGAGTGAAACCACGGACGATCGAAGTAGTAATTATACAATACCAATTACTTATTATTTACAAATCTAAGAACAAACACTTGCGCTAGATATCTTTCAAAGACCGATTATAGAAATAAATAAATCCATAATAATACTAATTCTGACACACTTACATATATAGGTCCTCTTTTCAGCCTGTACGTAAGTCCGTTAATATCAGCGTGCGAGATACCACATGAAATTTAATTCCAAAATCCATGATTGCAGAGAAATAATTCCATAACCACTTTTCAGCGCTTCAACACAGTGTAAAATGTAATAATAACGAGATGTAATTATTCACTGTTGTTTAACTGTTTAATTGTAAAAAGAAGCTTATGTTTATACCGAACAATAAGATATCGTTGTACTCGGCGGGAGAATATTGTTCCCAGCATGAGGCTGAAGCATCCCGCACTTACTGAAATACGCGACCAGAGGCGTAGCGTCATTTATCAAAATAGCCTGTTTTTTAAGGTAAAGGCAGTTTGACTTTATAAACCAGTGCCTTCAAATAAATTTGAATATTTATTACATGCGTATAAATATATCAACGACTGTGCAAATATAAATGTTTGGTTAATCTTCTACTTTGATTCGTCGTGGCCATCATTTCGGGAAATATTTGTATTAACATTCTTTCTTTGTTATACTGTAACAAGTTCAAGTACAGTACAAGCTCATGATATTCGTTGAAATACAAGATGTATATAAAATCCACATTCTTATCATTGTTATTATAATACATAATTTAATTTATAATCAAAACCTCATGCGCAAGATAATACTTGCTTTCATGAATAATCATATTCTTTGAACACACAATCTACTAGCGTTGCTCGAATCGCGCTACGTTGCTGAGTACAGCAATTGTTTCTCCATGTATTTGCTCCCAAAGAAGACCCTTTCGTAAAACGTCTGTTTTCTCTGACAGAAACTATTCATTATTCCAGGACTCCAGGTAACTTCAGAGAATAATTGGTTATCAAACATGTCGTTATCATCAAAGTTCATCTGTGGGACTACTTTTCCTCCTTCGTACCATTTATCGGTTACCCTCGGAGTTTATCCTTTTTACAAATGTCTACAAATAAATGCAGTCTATCTGACCTCGGATTAATGCATTTTCATCTGCTCTTCGCGGCAGTATATTAGTTATATGTTATTTTCAAATCGCGCTCACCAACCATACAATTTGTTAAATTATCTGATATTTTCCAGACACTTCACATTCTCCACCCATTTCCGAGACTTATCAGAGAGATCGTTAATGGCATGGATGCAGCACTAGTTAAATTGATATAGTATTGTATTCATTTCGGTTCAATACATTGTTAAAGATTAATTAATACGTATATTAACATTGAGATTTCATTTAATTGCATTTTAAGATCTCCATGAGATAAGTGAGATTTCTTGCACTCGGAACATCTCGTTTTGTTTCGAACGTAACACTCAATACAATAAAATATTACCGGTATTCTAAGTATACGCGAACGACATTAAAACGTTCAAGTAATCAAATAGACTCATTTTAGACCGTGAAATTATACTTCTTAGAATTTAAAAGGTAGACACAATAAATCATGGTCTTGTTTCATATTACGTTGCAAAGTTATCAGTTGCTTTCTTTAGAAATACCAGACATGCACTGAATGTACACGATAGGCATGGCAACACATTGTTTATTTAATGTTTGACAGGAACAACTGCATTAGTCTAATGCGTGTTGTTTCCACTTCTTGTAATCGCATTTGTTTCAATTTCGTAAACCACAACACTTGAGATTCACCATTATATACGTATGAAACCTAATTACTTCTGAGGTCGTCTCCAGTTGAACGTTCGTAGCTTTTTTATCTGTGTTCATCAATGGCAGTTAAACCGTACATTCGTGCTATATCATTCGCTGAAAACTACTGCATCCTCTTGTAGCGGTTGCTCTTACGATACTAATTTTGAAGCTTCATTATTATATTTTCATATGAAAGCCACACGGCACATTCTGTCACAATTGATTCCTCAAGTGTCTTTCAGCTTTACAGTCGTGGTAATGCACTTTGCCATTTCACGGCTAAGATATTGATCCAGATCATGACCAATTTCTTTTTTTTTAGTGTAACAATTAACCAACTTCTTGGCAAATAGTTTTAACATACTGTTTAGTCTGAGGTTTGAACCCCAAGTAGAGGAATGGTTTCATATTTTCAGTCTTATTTTTGTTTATAATTTTATTGAACGTGCATACATTTCAGTATTCCAGCTTCTAAATCAAGTCTTGTTTTCAACAGCCAATTTTAGGCATTGCATAGTATACTTAAAATACAAACATCATTGTGAATATTTTCATTTTAAGTTGTTAAACAATAAAACATAAGTCACAAGAACAGCTTGATGTTAATTAAAAATAACATTCGGTCCTAGAATATCTTCTTTCTGAGTCTTTCAACATCATATGCACCTGTAAAACGCATCCTAGCCAAAAGAGTAACGTACAGGAAGCGAAGCAGACAATGTATATTCTTATGAATATAATATCACCAAATGATTGCATTTGCAGATTTGCTTGATGTTTTTAGTGGTATTAACTTTGTTTTTAAATGTGGATAACCAAGTGCATAATTGTAGCATGAAATTTATATTTTAAAATGGAATACTGGGAAATAACACGTTTTATAGTAACTGTACGATTTTGTATAATCAATTAATGGGCAATAATCTCATGGCAATTATGATGTCAGAAAATGTTTCTAAATTCTACTTAAAATGTGAATAATAACTTAGCGTTGAGAAATGTTTAAAAAAAGAAAGGATCATAAGACCTTAAATAATACTTTGATCTACAACAATACATGAACACAGATGCATATTATTCTAATTCAAGCCGAGTAAATGTTTTTTTTTAAAGCATAATCAGTTCTATTTTTTTTTTGCTGCAAGAAAAGAGATATGTTTAGTTTTCCTCGTACAGAATACTCGTTTTCATTGGTGAAGCTTGATCGTGTCTGTGTGCAATATTGTTTTTCGTTAGTTGGTAACGAAAGGGACCTTAGATAAATGTATAATATTAAATCACACAGTTCAATTTTCTTATATAAAGCACTTGTTCGTCAATGCACAACATGTTCAAAACAAGCCCACATCATCATAATACATAGAACATTACATATATTGTTTAAATCAATATGTCGTAAACGAAAAAAAAAAACGATTTACGTACTGAGTCGTATTACTGTCTTGCTTCTCTTCCTAAAAGTTTACAAAAGAAAAAATACTTTTTAAAACCGAAACTCATTGATTATTCTAAAAACAAAAACATATTTCGTATCAGTTTCAAGCATCTTCATGGATCTCATAAACCTTTTACCGACATGTTGCTATTTTCAGAAAAAAGTTGAGCATTGTGAT
>VMBQ01006912.1:0-51559 GCA_007657795.1 Dreissena rostriformis
TAACAATTAATGTTAAATACATATATAGGTGTTCATCTGAGATGGTAACACTTACAATATTATGATCTACCAGGTAATGTTCTTTGTTGTTCAGGAGAGAGAAAAAGAATCGATGAGAGATTTTTACCCTGGCGCATGCCTCTTTCGCAGGGGAAAATAATTGAATACTTATTATTAACAAAAATACATGATTATATGCTACTATACATATTTTTTATGATTCTTAGAACGTTTCCATCAATATTATATCGCATTAGCTTACCCCAGAGACTCACTCTCCATACAGAGTCAAAAACTTTTTTGAAATCGATAAAACAACAGAATAACTTCTTATTTCTATGTCTACACATTTCAGCTAGGGTGTGTTAAATAAAAAGTTGGTCGACAGTGGAGTGATTTTTTTTCTCGAAAACCAGCTTGGTAAGAGTTTAACAAATAATTAGATTATAGGAACTCTGATAAACTATTGTTTAAACTCGTCGTAAATAGTTTGCCAACAGAGCTCAATATTGTTATAGGCCTATAATGTTGTGGGCCTAATAATTGTATCATCTTTTGCTCCTTTGTTTTTAAAAAATGGCACAATTGAGCCGACAAGCCATGACTCTGGTATGAATCCAGTATTAAACACTGTATTAAACATTTTTTTATACAGAGACATGAACATGTCCCTTGATGCTTCAATGTATTTATTTGTAACATTATCTAGACCACAAGCCTTTCCGCGTTTCGATTTATTTAAACATTTTTTGATTTCATCTATAGTAATTTCATTTTTTGGTTTCATCTATAGTAATTGCGGTATAAGGCTATGATTTACAAGTACTTTTGGAAAATCTGTATCAACATGTTCGTTAGCATTTTCGTTACACGTATTCAGATTTAAACAAAAAATCGAAAAAGGTATCAGTGTTCACATCTGTTTGAACACTTCTTTTATTTAAACTGTAAATATAGTTCGTTCAATTATTTGTCGTTGTGATTGCAACGTTCATCTAAGCCTTAATGTGTGACATCTCGCGCTGAAACGAATATTTTTCAATGGGAAATAACTCAATGATGAATCAACGGAGCGGAACGACCATATACTGTGCGCATGGTCATTGTTTAAGTTAAGTGCAAATAAAGTTATCTTATTCTCGGAATATAAGTTCATGAGATTTGGCGTTGAAACGATAAATCCATTAGAGAATGAAAAATTAATAATCAAAGGGCAACAATCCTTGAACATCATTGAACCGATACGACAGTGTCAACCCTATGGCGATGATGCATATAAAGTTTCATCTAATTCGTTTCAGACCCTCCCAAGATCAATTCCATCAAAATTAGAATGCGGACTGACGGACACATTGGCGACTATATGATTCTTCTTTCGGGGAGTATAAACACTAAATGGCCAGGACTGTAATTTAATTTAATTTAGATGTCAGCCAGTAAAATTACCTGCTTTGTCTATTAGAAATCTGGGATGGCATTTTCTTATTAAAGCTTGTATTATATGTATTTATCGAATTTCTGCACCGTATATGTAAACTTTCCTTTTGATAGTAGATAAAAAAAGCGGCTACCTCGGTTGAGTTAAGCATAGAAAAGACACTCAGATGTATTGGTCTGCAAACCGGACAGAGATACGTCCACTTAAACAACTGACTTAAAGGGACTTGTTCACAGATTTTGGCATATTTTGAAGTTTGCCATTAAATGCTTTAAATTGATAAAAGTAAACATCAGAACTAAAGAGATCAAATATATAAACAAGAATAAAGGTAAAAAAAAAAGAAAAAAAAAAGTTAAGTACACCAGGGCTCGAACCACAGACCCTCGGAGTAAAAGCAAAGCGCCGAAACTACTCAGCCATCCGTTTTCACATGTGTGTGTGTGTGTGTGTGTGTGTGTGTGTGTGTGTGAGTGTGTGTGCGTGTGTGTGTGTGTGTGTGTGTGTGTAATTAAGAGTTTATGTTCGGGTCGTCTTTACGACTACATTATGTGCGGACCTGACCATCAGTCTTCACGTGGGTTGCCATTTATTTTATACTTTGTATAACCATCCACGTGTTGTTACACAATGTAACGATAACCCAAGTCTTGCAAGAAATCGAAATTTTTAAATCGTTTCGCGTCTGAGACGCTTTATAATTTTATCAATTTCTTACGATGAGTTTTCGTGAACAAAAGTGTATATTCATTATAAGTCTACGGCATTAGTGTTATTTCGCACACTGACGTGCATTGTTCATTTTTTGTTATTGAATCTGTGACAAAAAGTTGAAAAATTCTCACTTGATAATCTGTGAACAGGTCCCTTTGAATGTCCTTGAAGTCTTCAATTACATATTTCGGTTTCAAAAATCTTAGATAATAATTGCTGTATTTCAAACTGATCCATCAAGCAACTTGACCGAGATTTAATGGTCCTTCAGAAACTGTAATTGTTTGGTCAATGCTTACGTCATCAAGTAATGCTATTATAACTTATCAGCTAATACGATTGTGCAATGCTTTAATACACACAATGTTGATTACAAACATCCTTTGGCAAACTAAAATTTAAACATCTCAATTTTACATAACATTAATCCACCACTATGTTGATGCTGAGGTCAGCTTTCATTTCATTAATAGAATTATTACTAACCCTATTGAAATGTTTTGAATGATAATCTAAACGTCTTCAGAGTTAGCGGACGTGTAAAGGTCAGAAGATCATCTGTTTGGCCATGAATAATTGAATAAGACTAATGCGTACTTGCAATACCTTACACGAGAATTTATTCGATATTTAATTCTGCGTTAATCCACCGTTGGCTTCCTAAATCCGAGATCAACTCGGATCTACGGATTATGTCCCGTTAAGGACTAACCCGAGTATTTTCCATCTATACGATTATGTATATGGTCGCTGACTTACCCGAGCTGTTTGTCCATTGCACCCAAGAAAAGGTGGATTATTTGACACACCATTTGCATTTGGGTTAATATCCAGTTCCAATTATGAGGACAATCGACACCATACTCAATTAGCCCTTCAAACAGATTAAGATATTAAGATTTCAAATGATGATGTAGTTAAATACATATTTAAAATAACACGAAAACAAACAACTTATAATTTAAATATTGCAAAGTATTATATGAATAGTTTATAATATAGCGACATTGCATATAGTTTAATCATGATTTGATTTATAAAGTTTATGCAAGAAACTATTTCATACATGTGGTTTGGAAAAACCTTTGAAATAAAACATAAAGATACATGTAAATCAAATTGACAAGGATTTACTAATAAGTATTAATTTTATCTCATGATAGCATGGGTTTCCCAATAAATGGCAAGCCAGAATGGCAAGTCCGTATCCTTATATAACCCTAGTACATTTTTTTTAATCCATGATAAACAAAATCTTATAAAACAGAACACTCCTCTATTGTCGTCTTTTCACAAATAAATTGCACATAATTGTTCCTTGTGAAAACATCTTACATATCCATAAATTGCCCTTATCATGGATTGATTCATGCTTTTGATTAATTGAAAAGGTTTGTTGGTCAGATTATGTTTCTGGAGTTTCATAATTATATCATATTCTGGTTATTTAATACATATACTTTATCTGACTCGGTCGGTTATATTATATTAAAAAATCATGTATGCCTTGTACTATAATAGACCGCCCCCAGGACTATTGTTTCTTGTGGAACAGCATTTTATGGAAAACCTTCAGTGAACATCTAAAATGAATCATGCTTGGAGACACTATTTATCCACAACGAGATTTCTTAACGTTATATGTTCTTAAATCTGAACAAAAACTATTTAGAATTGTATTTCCGATTTTAAGACAAAAATCTACAATTATATGCCTTTTATTAATTGCGTTAAAAATAAACCGTTACTCCAGTTCAACTCCTAGTAAATATAATTAGCGGGGCTTGTTTTTTTTTAACATTCAACAAAGTTAGAACTAAAATCAACAGAGCGGAACGTCTCTAGCTGCTTGGTCTCTGCCGCATTATGCTGTCTGGTAGTGTCATTTCTTCGTGAAAGGTAAATTGCATGTTGGAGCTTGAACACAAATGGAAATCACTGTTTCATTTGTGTATACATGATTTCAATATAAAAGCTACTCATTGCCATATTTCACAAACATGATGTGTTAATGGTATAACATGCAAAAATAGGATTGCTAAATTGCGGGTTTTTAAACACACCCGTCACTTTTTGTAAACCCCACAAAACAGGTTTTCGTGATTAACTTGAGCATACTTCGAGATTGCGAGATTTATTTTCACTCTCGCTTTTCGGTTGTCATTTTGTATCGTCGATCCAGATGTGTCGGTCCTGACACGTGATCGCACCTGTACGGGAAGTAACGCGAACATGTGTCAAACTATGGGGAAAGCGATCGTTTTAGCTTTGATTATTAACGTAAACAAATTACAGAGAAGAAGAATTTAATATTTGATCTATATTTTCGAAAAAAAATGACCATAGGAATAACCAGTGATAAGATAAAGAAAAATGTATTATATTGAATCCAGCTTTTGTTTCTGCCATTATGAGCTTCAAGTATTGCGCAGTAAAGTATGCATCGTATGTTTTATTTGTGTCGCGTTCTGAGAAAACTGGGCAAACTGCTTGTGCGTAAATTGTCATCCCAGATTACCCTATGCAGTCCGCACAGGCTAATCAGGGACGACACTTTCCGCTTTTATGGAATTTTTCGTTTAAATGAAGTATTTTCTTAGCGAAAATCCAGTTTAGGCGGAAAGTGTCGTCCCTGATTAGCCTGTGCGGACTGCACAGGCTCATCTGGGACGACACTTTGCGCACATGCATTTTGCCCAGTTTTCTCCGAACACGACACATTTACTGAAGAATTTAATAATGAATAGTTGATAATAATTAAGTGTCAATTGTTCCTTTTACACATTTTAACATGAAACAGTTGAACTTTGTCAGCTACGTGTATTATATAGTATGTATTTTGTTCTAATGTAATTGCGTGACCAAATAACACTTTTGATACTGGAGGTGTACGCACGTTTCTGATTGGGTCAAAAGTCAGACCCAGCATCCAGGTCCAGTATCCAGTAAAGGCGCACAGAACCAGACGAAATCATCACTTCGATCATCCAATTCATATACTAAATATGAACTTCCAAAGAAAAATGTTACATATACGAATACTCCGGCGGTTACACGCCACCATTAAGTAAAAGAAACGTTAAAGAAATCTGCTTACAGTATATCCTTTTATGTTAATATTTTATAGGTAATGGAACCTTAACAAACTTAAATATGTATGTAGATCTATCGAGCCTTATATACAGACCAGTTTTGATCAATGTCCGTGTCGCGCATAAAAAGAGTAACATGTTTCGTTTTTTACAGAATGAGTAAATTACTTATTGATATCTGAAAGCCAGCTTTAAGTTCTTGTTCAAACGAACAAATAAATATACCCACCATAAATGATAATCTTAAAAGAGGTCAACATTCAGATTTTTAATCTTAAAAAAGCATGCAGATTGCTTACAAAAATGATTGTTGCAAGCTAAAAACGATTACATAAAGATTGAGCAAAATATTTTCATGTTGTAACAAACCAGAAAGTAGTCTATATCAACATAAAAACTAATTAAAAAACACACTACATACAATACAAAAATGAAACAAAAAAGGCGATACAAGAATACACGAGAGGGGTGATATGTGAATCGCGTATTCAGTAATTGTGCATAACATATGAATGTAATTTAACGGAGACTACTTAAAATTTGCCATGCATAGATACATTTAATGCACACTTTCGGTGTTTGTCATACAAAACGCAACATTTTTTTTGAAAGACGTGTATACTTGAAAAAACAACATGTTAACATATCATCTTGATTTTAAAAAGCGTCGTTCCAAGATTTGTTTCATACCAAAAGACATATTATTTAGAAATTGTCCAGCACGAGTTTCAAAGAAACACATAAAACATTTGTTCACTGTATGGAATGCTGGTTAAAAGTTATGTGAATGTTTTTCAGCGCAACATGTTAAAATTCAATTCTAAAAAAAGTACATTTCAAACTGTAAAACACACCGGATATGTATACATTGACAACATACTTGAATTAAAGTGAGATCTATTAACATTGACAGGTTACAAATAAAGCGTGAAACACTGTGCCTTTGAATGTCCCTGGTTATGATATAGGCTAAGGTTATACAAGCCTTATGCTATTATTTACCACTGAAATTTGAACAGAAAATTTGACAACTCATTCTTTTGTTTACATGCATCGCAATTGGTCGATGTAGGCCACAGGTGTTGGGCGCGTGGCCAAGTCACTTTAACACTATCAATATGTCATAAAACAATATTTTTCATCATTTTGACAAAAACAAATAATCTGATATATTATATATATATATACATTATATCACCTTTTTGTCAAAATGATGAAAATGTTGTTTTATGACATATTGATAGTGTTAAAGTGACTTGGCCCCGCGCCCAACACCTGTGATGTAGGCTAGGTTTGCATAGAATTGTACATGTAATTCTATTCTCATGTGATCACGTTATTGATGACGTAATGGCTTTGAACAGTGAAGAGTGGTACTAGTGTCACGTGTGTCATCTGTTTGGTTGTGAGTGTTTGATCCTGTGCGTCTATTTTTAGCCACTATTCAGGTGTCCATGCTGTCGTGAAAACGATCCCCTGTCACCCAATACCTGGGGCCTCTGTATTAATCCATTCTGAAAACAAAACACAAACGATCAGTTTAAACTCGCTTAAAAGCCATAACTTAAAAAAACGGAAAATAGGCACAACCTTTACAAACCCTATCTAAGAAATTAGAGTGAATAGGAAGGAATATTTATTTGTGAAATCGATGTCTTCTGTTCAATAAAATGTACACGTGTTACACACGGGGTAAATGGAAGTATACTGCGTACGCCGTTCTTTATTACTGCGGAATCTATTCGGACGTGGTTCTGTACATAACATTTACCTGTCTTAGCCTTTCGCACGTGGCACAACAACGTGTCAGCGCATACACGTTGCACCAGTAGCTCGGATCCGCGTGGAACCCTTGGGGACTGACCTCGGTCAGGAGCCTGCAGTCGTAGCTTCCCTCCAGCCAGATGTCTACATCAATGCACTGCATCCCTAAAGTTAACACAATGTTCAAGAATCTAAGAACTTGATCGAAAGAAACTCATATTAAGGATTTTTTTCATTCATTTATAATGACTTGATGCAAGAATCAGGACAAAGTATAATGCTATACACGTACTTATAAGATTTTTTGTCTAAAGAAATGATGATTAGCCAATTTATTATATTTACGGATGCAACACGTAAATAACAAATTAACCAATTAACCTATTACTGTAACTGGTTAATTAATCGGTTAACTGAAGAAAAAATCGAAATGTTAAAGTCTACTTTCAAAAATGGCATATTGCATGTACATGTACTCCCTTCAAAAACGAAAGTAGTTTAGAAATAAACGTAGTTTAACGTTGGT
This sequence comes from Dreissena rostriformis, assembly GCA_007657795.1. Lineage (NCBI taxonomy): Eukaryota > Metazoa > Mollusca > Bivalvia > Myida > Dreissenidae > Dreissena > Dreissena rostriformis. The sequence continues at coordinate 7,535 of VMBQ01006912.1, forward strand.
AGCATTAGCGGCCATTTCATGTTCGGAATATAAATCTATTATTATATACATGTATACATGAAATTTAATAGATTTGCAAACTTTTACTGTATATTGTATGTAATTAACCTGCGCAAAACCTATGCATAATAAATAAACAAATACAAAATGTTGGTTATCATGTATCACTTTGTTGGTCGGCCGCTTGCGTTCGCGTCGTAACGCTTACGGCAATGTAATTATATGTAATTGTTATTATAGTGTTTCCTATTTTTCACTACGTTTTCATTTTCTAATGCTATACATTTTCTAACACGAAAATGTTATATTTTTTTCAGGTCGACGTTAAATGGGTCAAGTTTGCATAGTGGAACCATATCGACCATTCCTTATTCAAAAACTATTCATTTTGTTGTTTGCATGATAGCGTCTGTAGCTTAAGGCCATTCTGCTCATCTAATTTGTAAACCTAGTTGTTTTGTGCTATGTCAGTCGAAAAATCAACATTTTTATGACAGCTTCAGTCTATAATGAAAGGGCATCTTTTCACTCGGAATATTGATATTCATTTACGCTAACAATTATACTGTTATCCTTTTCATTTATTGTTTTTATATGTGGATTTGAGCATTTTGAGGTTTTTTATATTCTTGTTCCTATTATAGTTGTCGTTATTTGTTCCAATTTTGCAATAACAAAGCTTTGATATATTTAACGAAGTTTTTTTGACCTCGCTCGTCTTCCTGCTTAAACCGTTGACAGCGGTAAAATCGGCTCAGCCATGCACCTTAAAGACTCGAATATGGACACAACGAGACAGATCGTACCATTTGTGTCTGATAAAACACAAACTATATACTATGAATGTTTACAGACCATAGAAGAGACTATTCCACATGTAAATATCTACAGGGAACATACTGTAACTTGGGAGATAACCCTGTGGTATTACAAATTGAAGATAAACAAGCGTAGGAGTTAAGCTAAAGTGGGGGGACAGTTTTTTTATTTAGAACCATTTTACAATATTTGGCCCTTCCGTTTCTTATGCTTCGCCCTTAACAATTATATCCAAACCTTTTTTTGTCACGCTTTTATTTGTAAATAAAAACACCCAACGTTTTTTTTATTGGTCATCTTGTTAAAAATTTTCACGAAAGAGGTCCATTTTCACCCTCCCCCCCTGCCATTTTTGTAGGCTGGCTAAATCTCTACAAATGTGAAAGTTAAAAATAAGCTAGGTATTAGTGGAGATTGGATGGATTCGTCTTTAAATACATGTATGTATCTCAGAGCGTGTCTCTGCCATTACAATGACTTCTTGCCATTGCTTAACAAACATTTGTTATTCATTGGAAACTATATAAACTAGTACCAAACAATACTTTTCATATGACATTTATCTCTTATTAAAGTATAAGTGACAACTAAGTAGCTGAAAATTATATATATTTTACTACAGTAATATTAAGTCGTTCTCCTTTGTTAAATATACTTTGTCTCAAATTGTTATTTTACAGTTTGAATTTTGTTATAACACATACGTTGTAATATATAGACACGTGACAATATTTTGTGTTATATTTGTGTATTTTGACGATGTACATTTGCATAAGTCTTAATAAACTGTCTGTTCTGTTCTGTTCTTTATATTTATCAATTTAAAGCATTTAATGACAAACTTCAAAATATGCCAAAATCTGTGAACAAGTCCCTTTAATGAGCCAGAGTGCTGGGACACACTCCGGGTACACATAATAAAGCCTAAGGCGAGGAAGAAGCTCATAATCAAAGTCAATGTCTTTTAATTGATTGATTTAATAGATTTGTTTATCAATTTGTAATTCCGTTGGGACATTATCTCGATTTAACATTTACGTGCGCGATTTAAATGACTAAATACACTGTGAGGTTTACAGTAAGCAATCACAGTTGGCAATCACAGTTGGTAATCCCACAGTCTTTTGAAATTAAAACTAGATTTTGATTAAGATTAAGAATAGTAAAACAGTAACTGCACATATTTTATTCGGACTTTAAGAACACATAATAGCTTATAGCATTGTTATTGAATTATCAGTCTATACGAATACGTTTCTAAATAACAAAACAAACAAACAAACTGCCGAGCGGACAAAAGGGATAATTAAGCTAACAAGCAAACATATTTCGATTTAAATGTGCTAATATATCCATTGAAGAATTCATACAATGAGTAACAAAAATGAGTGTAACAAATTGAACATAACATACAGAGACCAAATCTTAATCGAAAGAACGTCCGTGTACATTGATAACTAATTCCCTCACTCTTTTTTATATAATTTATTTAGCACATGTCACAACTTAACAACTATATCAAATTATTGCACGCAAAGTCGCGATTTTAGACTTGGTCATAGACACACGTAATCTCGTTGATTCAAAGTTTCAGGACATAACAAAAATAAATAAATAACAAGACTGACACCATGGAAGGGCGATATTTTAGTTTCACATTGAAAGGCGTTCAAATTTGTCAACGATACACGTTTACAAAATAGAGAACGTAAATTATAGTTACAATGTCATGACGACTAATGATCTGCATCGCCGAAATTAATTACAGTTATGACGTTGCATGGGTGATAAGTCATATTTGTTTACATACGTAATTGCCTGCACGACCAGTGCAATAGGATTTATTGTCGATTTATCACTATTTATCTACCAATCTGCTTAACAACGAGATGGAATTCACAAGCATCGGTTGAATAACTTACGGCGAAAACAAAACCCAAAACACACACAAAAACAAATAAACTTAACAGTAATAAGCGTTGTATTAATAATCACACGCAGACTGTCTTATCGTGTTTCTTTTTATATTGAATATGTCTTTTGATGCAGTACACCTCAAACTAATCTTAAACACTAAACAAAGTTCTATACATTGTGGTATTGATTCGTATTCGATACCATCATCAACTCGTTCATAATTTACTAATAGTTTGAAGACAATAGCGAAGTTTAACAAGCTAGTTCATATACTAGTAATTTGATAATAATTTCATAAATTCATGTATAATTTTCCATGTAATGTGCGAAATACACATATTCAGACAAACGATAAGAAAGTGAATAGAAAAATGACAACACAGAAAAGGGGAAACTTACAGCATTTCTAGCGTATCGTGAAATAAATTAAACGACGTCTGGTAAAATTTGCATAACATGTATTTCAATAAATGTATATTATGTCAAAAAATGAACTGGATGTTAACAACGCAAGAGGATCCTTGATCAAAAGCGGTCCCACTCAGTGGTCGCATGTTTGTTCCCCCGCTCAATCGTTACTGTAGTGTGGTTTAGTGGTTTAGGGGTAACACAATGTTTGCTGCCCCGCTCAATCTAAACCTTCGTACGGTAAAGGGGTAACAATCTTGCGCCAGTCCCGCGCTCAACGCTTATAATAGTGTCGACTCTGGAATGGGATGTTTCCTGTGTTCTACACACACAATTCTCATGAGGGCGATGGCTTTATGGGGGAAAACCCCGCTGCACTCTATAATAATGTACGAAACAACGTGCTGGTCAATGCGTCATAAATATAGGTTGCAATCAAATTAAATTAACAATAGCGCAATTAAGTCAACAATAGCGCAGTTAAATCAACAACAGAGCAGTTAAATCAACAACAACGCAGTAAAATCAACAATAGCGCAATACAATCAACAATTGCGCAATTAAATCAACATAAGCGCTCAGGCACGTAGAAATAGGTCAACTTTTGTGTCTTGAATAGCGGCTGTTTAATAATGGGATTGTCAACACTTAACCCTTTTTAAACGGTGGCGAAGAGGATGGGGGTTTATTCAACTTAAATCTTATATCGTTATCGGTGCAGATATACTGTATGGATCGATTTTTTTGGAAGAAAGAACGTCCACTTTCTTAAAATGTTCGAATTTCGAAAACTTCTTTTTCTTCTGGTCAAGTGATAAGCCGATCAAGAATTTACAAATGGAGAAAAACAGTCACATTATGTCAATGCCTTGATGTGTTGGTAGTTAAATTGGTCTCTATTCGGCCAGTGAGTTTTTTAAGCCAGATAGATACATAAAGATGAACATGTAATGTTAGTCGCTGAGTACAAAACCCTGTTCCATCCAGTCTTTCCTGAAACTGTATAGCGTATGCCATACACGTTAGGAATCAATCCACATTCCCTAGTTAATTTGTTTGAGAATAAATGATCGCGCGTGCTAAGATCGGGGCTTCTTCCTGACCCGGTTTGTACCAGAAAGTCCGATAAAGGGACAATGAGTCGTTATTCGGCAAACCGAACTGAAACTGATATAGGCAATATCCCTCGCACTGAAGCCAATCAGCAAACTAAGTAAATACGGGATTTGAAAGACTTAACTGGAGTGTTTACATTTGTTTATGGAAATGTATATTGATTTAAATCGGATAAGTCCTGTAGCTAAACAAATCCAATCCGTTGTAACAAGTTTTTCTGTTTGTTAGGCCTAACGCACTTTCTTGCTATGGCATGTATGTATGGTGTGTTGTGTATTTCGACTGTCGTCAATGGCACAACAGTTGATTTCTTTTTTCGGTGATAAGTCAGGGCACTAATTGTGCCTTTAAAGATGATGGTGATGACATACAGTTGATTATCTAGTTGATGTCATTGGTACTGTTGTTTGTTTAGATGTGAAAATAATAATATAAAAAATGAACATAATCTGTATTGCGTAAAGTTTCGATCATCATCACACATATATTGAGGCTTTGTGATACATAAAGATGTTAAAGGTCAGAGTCTAATTTTTCAAAACTTTAACGGACAGTTATCAGACGTTTAATTAAGGATTCAGTAATTATGCGACTTAATTATTAAGACGTTAATATATGTGTTAATTGTAAACACATGTGTATGTTCGAATAATTTGCATACGTTTGATAATGACATTGCTTTTAGCGACTACATTTACATTGTTGTGTTTAATATGTCATCCTTTTTTGTTCCTTCACTAAAATTCATTACAGAGCCAGCTTTCCGTACTTTTACTTTCATTCAATTGACTACGCAATTTATGACACATCTCGTGTGACGTAATTTCTATGACGAAACACCAGTTTAAGCTCGACTCTCTGGATGTTAGGGAAATTCGTACGTGGTGGTTTATTTAAAAGTAATAGAGGGTATTTGTTGAATTTGGTGGAATATTTTATGTTTTTCTATAATGACATTATCTTTCTTGTACGACAAAATCTTAACAGAAAATACTTTTTGCCTGATTGTTCACTTATGTCTAGAAATAAACCTCATATATAGTATTGCTGTGTATAATCATTTACTTAAATGTATACGTATTATCAGTATGTTCTAAACTCTGGAACGCTTATGTTTATGCAAACATCCATTCTGTTCTGTTAAAGTTAAGTCAGAATAAATTATATATTTTAGAAAGTAAAATGATATTTAAGTATTGTGCATCATTAAAAATAATTATATACATGTACATGAAATAACGAACATTTATGCTAAATCAATCTAATAAAATAAACTTGCATATTCTACAAAAAGTTATAACAAGCAAATTGTTTGAATTTTCCTTTCCTTACCGTTTACCCCAGAACAACACATGGATGATAGTAACACCAAAGTCCAAGCTGCCGTAATTGTCTTTATTAACTCCATTGTTATACACACTCGATCCGTAGTTCTATCGCCTGACAACGATGTAGAATATTCGCTGAGTGCTAGCTAGTATCGTCGATTCAATAGCACGTATTCGTGGTCAGTAGAGTTAAATCAGGTTCGTACCTAATGTGGTACCCGATCTTTACTATACAGCAGTAAAGGAAGGCATCAGTTTAATCTCCTACGGTATAACCGGTTTACAAGTACATGTCCTTCTGTGTAGAACATTGTTAAGGTGATTTGTATATTAATAAAGCTTAACTTTCTGAGTTTATTATAGTTTTCGTCATAGCTGTATATCGTATGGTTTTGTTTTAAATTGCTCTCAGACGCAAAATCAATACTTATAAAACATGTTTTACCGACAAAGTGTTTAAACGACCATCTCATTTAAAGGTCCGCATGGCAAAGCGGTAGCGCGCTCACTTTGTTTGTTAGACGTCCCAGGTTCAAACTCCAGGTCAGGAACATTTTTAATTTAGTCTTTTTTTCTTGTTTCTATAACAAGTACAAAATATTCCAAATATTATTGAATTGCAAGTAAATACATTAAATGACAATTTTTAAAAATACGAAAATATGATACAATTCCCTTATAATAACCATATAAGGTTCACGAAATTCACGAAACAAGTGGTTGTTTACTACACAAAAATTGTCAAATCGTTTTTGGCAGCACAAGAAAAATGTAAGAGAGGGTTATACTGGAATCATGTTTTCCGTCTGACCTTCGGGTTGTTTGTCCAGGACATAACTCCGAATGAATCATAGGTATCAACATCAAACTTAATCGGTAAATATATTTCATTTTAATGAGATTCAGAGTACATGCATTGCCGTAGTTATTAATGCCACAATTTCATTGTGCTTGCCCTTTGTTAATGTTTCATAACTGCTGTCTGTGGCTTTACTTCTTTTGACACATACACGATATGATTCACACATTTCCATCCAAATTAAACTAATAAATCAGAACTAGCAAAACTCTTCTAGCAGTAGTGTAAGGGGAGGGGGCAGTCTTTTTCAGGCGGTTTCAAAAGTTGTTCACTCATATTACGGCGGTCAGTGTTCACCTACTCACACTTTTTTAGTTCAGAAGGTTTTCCAGTATTAAGTGCTCATGAAAACGCTATTAACTGAAAACTGCCCTTATTGAATCAAAGGTAAATGCTAACTGGCTGTAGGAATTATTTCAAGACAAATGCCCACAAACGTTATGTGGACGGTTTAGCAATCTAACCACATGATCCTTGGATTTGTAGTCTAGCGATCTTCAAAAGGAGCTAGCCGACCCATATCTTGATAGCGTTCACGTGTTTTTCTGTGTAAGGTATAATGTATGCTTCACGAAACACGTGACTACAAGTATCAAAAATTGACACCAAGGTTTCATTTAGAATGTATTGACCAATAGCGAATATAAACGTGTTATAGTTTGCACTGATGATAATCGAGATAAAATTCGCATGAGTGAAATACATCGAAAGAGATGACGCACATTTAAGTTGGCAGGACTCATGAATAATGTATAATGACTTACAAGTTATTCAACAACAACAAGAAAAACCAATAGATTTTAGGTATTGCGGTAGACTTCCGGCACATTTTTTTATTTAAGATATATATTTGATAACTTAGCAAACCCAATAAATGAAACGTGCTATGGTAAGTTTCTTAGAAATGCTTGATACATACGGCGTTATATTTTTTTATCAGTATCAACATGTTCATACACAAATCCATTCAACTTAAACAATGGTCGTAAATTATTTCAATAACATGTTATTATCATTAAAGGCCTAATAGCATGAAATCGGTTATCTAACCTGTTACTGTTTTTGCCCAGGTACTCCCCATTTATAATATAAATATGTCATCAAATGTCTATAAGCAGGTTTTGAGAGTCTAGTTATTTTACAGTGTGTACACATATGCTTATTGATGTTCAGATACAGAGCAACTATTTTGCTATGTATCATTCAATATACATGTGATTTTTAATACAACCATTTGCCTTTGTTTTTATAATTGAGCCGAAAACACAAATGATAGTAATAAAGTAAATGCAGTGCAAATGAAACAAATTGGTGATGAGACGTTCGACATGAAGACAAACACAAGGTAAATGAATGTCTTTAAACACGTATGTCTTTTAAAGAACACGATGAATGTTTACTTAGGAAAAAAGACAACACACACATTTCCATTCTAATTATCAAGCTGCACATCGATTTTATTAGAAGCTTAAGTAGTAGTCGGATGTGTACTATTTATCGGATACAAAAATAATATGTCACTTTAAATACTCGTTATTCTGTAAAGTGGTTGTTATAAGGAAGCTGTTGATCGTCGTTTTTAATACAATATTTGCCTCACAGGCAATGTTACTGTATACATAAGGATACAATGAAGGATTCCATATATAATGAATAAAAAATGACGAAACATATGATATGACATGAGTTTTGTTATACGTTTAGACACAAAAGATGGCTAGATATTAAAATTACATCAACACATATTATTTGGTTTGCTTTTATGGTCATGTATTAGCATAGTTAGATTCTATTAATCAAAACTATTTATTAAAACAAGAAAATTCAGGGACAAACACTGTAATCATGAGTACAAACTGATTCCTGCATTAATACTTACTGCGATGCTTGTCAAATTTGTCATCACCATTTTAAATATAATAAATGACATTAATACTTATTATATTTAAATAAACGATCAGGTGAAGTGTTAGTCTTAATATTATTTGGCAAATTTTTAAGCTATTATACCTGTTTACATTATATAGTTGCAGTTTTAGACCAACATAACCTATTCTTAAGAAAGCAGTCAGTATCAATGTTGCTGGTGTCGTTTAACCTTCTAGGCTGATTCTGTGTTACAGAATGTCCAGACGGTTAGGTATTATTCAGAATATTCTGTTGGTGATATGTAAACAAGCAATGTGTGATCTGAATTATTTATGCGATGTGTTTTGTTAAATTTATATATATATATNCGGATTAATAACGTTAGAGGGCAAGTTGTATGCCTTTTTTTGATAAAGGATCCAATCGATTGGAATATGCGATTTGTTTACCCCTGACACCAAAGTCCACAATTGGTGAACTCTGTCATTTATTTAATAGCAGTGTGTATTGGCCAATTGCATACTCGCTATTGAATCATATTTTTCCGATATATAACACACCTCAAATTCGTTAATACTTGCGGTGATTTTGCAATATGATCCAACTCGAAGTTCGTTCCGCACAAGCAAATACAACACGCTTCAATTGGCAGACACTCATGTACGATGTTATGACATTATGTTTTGTTTAACACATTGATGATGCATCACATGTAATAATTTAAGAACAAAGATTCCCAATTAAAACATCAATATCTATCAATTACTATTGGAACCACTGACGCACCTTCCGAAAAGGGATACAATTTGGTTTCAAAACGAGGCAAATGATTTCCGTTAGTAATGCGTTCGTTCCGTTTTATAATGTACAATTGTTCGAGCGAGACGATGGAAACAAGCTCATATTTCGTAATTATATTCTATAATTACGATTTTTGCTGCAGTTTGATATCTAAGGAAACGACAATTTGCTTTGAAGGCAAGTTGGGACTAGCAATCGAACAATGCTTGCGGGAATCCCTTCATTTCATGTATCTAGATTTAAGCACATTCAAATGAGATCGCATCGTGCTCAGCATTGTATAAACGACCCAAAATATCAGCCATTATTATAAGAGATAAATATTTTTTACAACAATACAGCTTACTCAAGTGGTGCCATTTATTTATACATTTTACGAGTAAACTTATTGATCAGCGGCGGTATGGTGTTTGTACAAAAATCGTTCAAATCACAAACAAACCAAACGATCAACTAAGCGATAGTGTACTATGTTTACAATTAGAAATGCGCGTACTTGATTCTTCAATACCTAAAATGTGTCTAAATTATTGATACTTAAGCTGTTTTTTTTCGATTAAAAAAAAGTGTTTTGTAATTGAAATGGTTGACCGTTCTATCAAAGACATCAAAGCCCTGCCGATTGCAATAGAATGCAGTTGATTTATTTTAGCTGTCAACACCCCAACTGGTCTTATGAACCTTTCAAAACATTATTTTATATCAGTTTTCTTTACATAACTTTTGTTTATTTTTCATGTAAAATCGAAGCGTCAACATAGTATATAACGTGTTAAATAAACAAACAAAATTGAGTCTGGGATAAAGCACCGACAATATATTTTTATACTTGATGATTTATCAATTAATATAAAGAGCACCGCTAAAAGATGAATAACGTATTACCATCAAACCATTTTGCCATTTCATCCAACCTCATACTCACGCTTAATTTAGGAATGAGCAAAACTGTCCATCAGTTACGTATATATGGTTTGACTGAAATAGCTATTAACTTCAAAGTTTGCAGTCAGTTTATAGCATGTTGATGTTTGATGTTTGTAATTTGATTGCTAAACTGACAAGCCCAGTAAGTGAATTTTAATTTCATTAATATTTCTGATATCTTCATCTGTAAATTATGGAGCAAATGTAGTAGTTGTTTTAGCATTTTAATGTTAAATAAATTTAATAAATTAACAAATAAATTATCTTTGGATATACCCAGTGTGTTCAATGTGTATTATCTTGGTTGCTTTTAAATTATATTGAGCAATGAAAATATCTTTTTTTACCCAGTTCAACACAATTTCGATCTGTTTTATTTCTTTTTGGTAAATTCCTTACAAAAACTTACGTTAGAATATCAAATTTACTTAAGAAAGAATGTATATTCGACACATTGCCAGTCTATAGGGGAAGATAGATAACGTGTTGGCTGTCACTTTTTTTTAGAATAAGGAGGTTGAATGGTATATATCAAAACTAAATCAATGCAATTAACTTATTGTTTGATAAAATCACATTCATAGCATTATATACGAATCCATACGTTTAAGGTGATGCACAGGTAGTACTCATTGACACACCAACACTTAATTTTGAAATACGTGTAGAATTGAACAACACGTGTATCCAGAGAATATTTTGAGCTGGAAATTATACTTAAATATGCTCAAATATTATATTTATATAACAAAATCGTTGTAGTAAAGAATTGTATCTGAATATTTAAAGCAATATTTGAGCAGGTTAAGCTTTTCCCCATTACGCTTAACACTATAGAGATCAGCATATTAAACGTCATCAGGTTAAGAATGTTTGTTTACTGCAACCCAATATACATATATATGTGTAGAAATCCATCTCTTTTTGCAACTTTCGTGGCTCAGCTTTCATTTGCCCTGTTACACTAGGTTGATATAGTGCCATTTAAAAGCTGGGAATATGCATATTAAATAAAATTTCTATATAAAGACAAAAAATAACTTCTAAGTATATGAGAATACATTGGATTTTTAAAACACAGCTTAATGGAATCTTATCATAAAACGCAATTGGTTTGACACATTGATTGTTGTGACATGAATTATTGTACATTTCTGTAAATCAGTAGTGCTCTTAATAATAATAGTAAGTATCTAAATCAACGGACAATCGAACATCATTTGAAATTACGGGGTCTTATAAATTATGCCCAATTTTCTCAGAACACGACACAAATGAGATTTTTGTTTTCAGATATTTAAGGGAAAATAAATATCCACACAGCATTTTGGCGGACAGAGAGTTTGAAACTTCTCGAAAGGTTTTGGCTTCCAAAAGAAAGGACCTGAAGCAAAAAGGAAAAGGAAACAGGCCCCATGCTGCTGAAGCCATGACCTCTGAAGAAAAAGGTATTTTAAAACAAAAAGAAGTGATTGGACTTAAAAGCCCAAGAGAGCTCTTGAATCAAGTGTGGCTAAACAATTGAACGTTGTTAGGCATTCGTGGTGGAACCGAAAGTCAAAAACTAAGATGGGGCAACATCAAACTGAAAAAAAAACTGAGTAAGGAAGAGAATACCTTGAATACCATGAACGGTTGACTAAAACACGTACATCTGAAACGAAGTCGGAGAAAAGGGCCTTTCCACCAAAGCAGTTTGCTCATACCAACAAAGAGTCATGCCCTGTTGAAGCCTACAAGGAGTTCGCTCGTCACAGACCGAAAAAAACTCTGAACGATGATGCCCCTTTTTACTTGTCTCTAAACTACAGTCGACAAGCTGGGTCAGACAAGTGGTATAAATGTCAGACCATTTGTGAAAACTCCTTGAGGTCAATAATGAAAACGATGGCTGAGAGGGGCGATCTGACAGGTCAAGACAAATCACAGTACCCGCAAAACAACCAGCACGACTCTCTTGCACAATGGGGTTGCTCCAACAAAATATTCAGCAGCTAACTGGACACAATAATGTGCAAAGTGTGAACAAGTATGCAAAAGCTTCTCTGGAAATGCAAGCAGCCATGTCCGACATATTATCAGAAAATCCTGCCCAACACCAAATAATGCAATTTAACCTACCTATTGTTCTGTCATCCCGGCATCGGTGCGAAACATATCTTTGACCAACAGCAACACTAACACATCCAACGCCGCCATTGACGATTCCCACGAAAACACGAATCTCCAAAGTGCACAATTATTCCGGTGTAACGTAACCATCAACAACTACTATGCAAACTCTCCATCAAAGAAACGCAAGAGAATACGCATAGTAGAAAGTGACAGCGATTAACTGTTGGTGAATTATAAATCCAGCTGGTAAATCCAACAAAATGTGCTTTCAACACGCGAAGATTGAAACCTGTGTTTTTCCCGGTACAAATGTTTACACGTTAATTTACATAAACTGTATTCATACGCGTCATTCATAAACTATGGCGTTCCGTTATAGTCAGTGTTTTGTCAGTTTTGTTAAGGCCAAAAAAATACAATTGTTAACTGTTTTCGTTAGTTGTTGTATATAATAAAAGGAATATTACGCTAGTCAATTGTTTCAAGAGTTTGTACCCGTCTCGTGGCTTGCGCTATTTCGAATCACACTCGAGGCTCCGCCTCGAGTGTGATACGTCATCACACAAGCCACTCGACGGATACACACTCTTGGAACAATTGACTAGTGTAATATGCCGTATTTACACAACTCATACGAACATTGTATTTACATATTACTATTTATTTACAAGAAATACGTGTCCCAAATCTGTGTTAAATCTCAAGTGGCTTCTTTTGCGAGTCATAATACGGAAAGGTTAAGGGAAAGTTAAAGGGAGTTCCAATATAGCAATCAAATTAAAAAGCAAACACCTATTTACCAAGCGGGCAATGGCCATGTTAATATTATTACTGTTTTAGAAATTCGTGATATATCATTGAGCTAAAGATTATGTTTCAACAACGCTTGATGTATTTCAGACATCATATTGTTTTTTTTTGCCCTTAGATTCTGAAGTTGGTGTTAGTATGAAGGATTCAAGTTGTTACTTCAATTGAATGCCAAGTTTCTTTTCGTAGTTAACTGTAATCATACAGATGATTTAAGATCTTCTTCGATTTGTAATGATAACTTTTTGATAAAGAAAAGCAATTATTTTGATACATAGTAAACAACAATTGTGTTCTATTTATATTGCTTTTTATATCAAAAGGGAACAGCAGATGTATGAGATATTTCGATTTTTTTTTGACGATTTTAATATAAATCAAACGTGTTGAATCTATGTCGCACAACATTTGCACCTTAATGCCTAATGGATTGTAAGAAAAGAAGTCGAAAATAAGGCGAATGGTTTGTATTAAATGTAAGTTTGAAGGGAAATGGCGTAAACATGAAATGATCAAATATGTTTCGTTATAGACATAAACATAAATGAAGTAGGCGCTAAACACATTTTTTGTTAAAAATTTATCTAGTAGACAAATATATGGACAATGTAGACCATTGCTCTTTTTAATGTGTTTGAATATTTAGCAATACTTCTTCAGATTACACAGCTAGCTGTAGCCTTTGATACTCCTTAGAAATTTGGGTAGCACAATTTAAGCATGTAAGCTCTAAACAAGATATAGAAGCTAGTATCAACACACTTTAAGGAATTTACCACTTAATTATACGTCATTCCATCTACATATATTTGATTTTGCGTTGTTATAACTAAAGCTGCGGTCACACACTGATAATGATGACAACAGGTCCCGGTGAGATTACGTGATTAATAATTCAGGACACTTGAAACTGATAAGACACAGCGTTACGTGATCTTCAAAAACAATAATTGAAAAATTGTTGAACAAATAAGCAATTAAATAATGTGCACATTTACGTAATACGTTAACTATTTTGTGTTTGAGTGTAATGGATTTTAATCATCTGGGATGAGTTGTATATATGGATTACCTAATAATACGGAAGTTCCCTGAAAACGTGTAACATAAATTTGTATATCTTATACTAAACTTGTGCGTATTATCTAAACCGTGGCAGCAAACATACATGTAGAAAGAAGAAGATGAAACTTCTGAAAATGATATAAAAAAAAAAAAAAAAAAAATTGTGTTCCTTTATTTCAACACCAGACGGATGTTAAACAACCACGGGCTTGATCAATAACAGACAAACATTAAAACATTTATAAACATTCAATCAGAAGATGTAACAACAATATTTGTATGCATTAAGGTCCGAATTGACCAACCAGTTGTTACACCAATTAAGGTAAGATTTAGATACAAAAACAGTGTACCCTTGAAGAAAGTTCGAACACATCTTCTGACGTCTGACTGAATTAAAACATAAATGGTGATGGATTGTGATGGACATGTTTAAGTACATATTGGTACATTTGACAAACATTCTGTATTCTTTCACCTTAATGATAAAAAATACCATTGTGTTAAAATCAATACTGTATGAACATTTTTCAGAAAATAAATAATGCCAAGGTTGCATATCAAACATGAATATAAGTTTAAAGATTACATGTACGTACTTCAGAATATTGATATTTTAAAATATGATTGTTAAACAATTATAACCGAATACATTTTCTTCTTTTTTATTTATATATATAAAGCATTACATTTATACATTTAACCCGTTTTATTGATGCATTATGATGCATTACCTTTCCTATAGAAGCACATTCGCAAAACTGAGTGTTTTTGTTTGCAATAAATAGCACTCTTATATAGGCAACATCATCGTAAATCATTTGTTGTTTTTAAATTGTAACGGTTTTATTACGTTGGCGTTACAATTATTACTTTTTGCAATTGTGTCACAATGTGATTATTGCAAAGTGAGGCCAGAATTTGTGATAATGAAGTGTCAGTCGTTAAGAATATGAGTTTGGCTGAGAATACCTACATATCCTATATCGTACAATGTATATGCTCTACATTACAAAAGGTAATACAGCACGACATTTGATCTGAAATAAAATAAAATAACCGTAACATTAAACGCACGTATGCTGAAGTATGCTCTGTGACTTGAATTGCAATCGACTATTGATTTTTTGAGATCGCAACACACCGTTATAGAACGTGGTGTGTTTCATTCTTGACTCCCGTACCCCTTTGTCGTGAGATCCGCCATGATTGGTATACACGTACATGATTTTTGTTTTTGTCAAAGAGTTAAAGCTTTGATACATTTTGATGCGTGTCCATAAGTAACATTAGTAACCTGTGCTTTCGTTTGCGATCTGTTTACAATATGACTAACTATAGATATAACGGTAAGACACTGTCTGATCTTGAGTTCAGATTCAATTACTTGTTTTCTTCGGGAGCGTGTCGCATAAGTCAACGATTGATCCTTTTACTTTGTTTATATTTTATCCTATGCGATCATCAATTCGGGTTTCCAGATTTAGTGCCTTCTTGTACCTTCGAGCTGCATCTTTACCCTACGTTTACGCAGATGGGGTAAACACATTTTATTTAAACGGATTGTAATGTAAATGTGAATTTCAGAGTCTTCTAAAAAACAAAACACACGATATGTTAACGTTAAGCAATCTGATGAATCATTGGTTCTATTTAAAAACGCGTTTGGATAAGTTGTCCTGTGATAAATATCGCTTTTTGGAGGAGAACGGAAATGCTGTCATTGACAATATTAATAAAACATATTTATATTAATATTTAAGCACATACAGCCTATATATAAAATATTGCTCTTAATACTTATACTTATGTTTTCTTCATTGGATGCAATTAGACAAGCGTATGTTTAGTCTAGTCATTCCAGCTTTATACATTCTCAACTGCTTTTATTTGACGAACATTGTTAATACCATTCTAACAAATAATATTGGTTTGATAATAATAAAAAGAACCAACATACCGTAATTGACAGGGGTGTCGAGGACACTGTATAATTTACAATTATTACTATTTTACTCCCCGATTACCAGGCAGCTCTGGGAAAAACATTTTCAAGAAGCAAAACAACAGTTGACCTTAAAAGAATGTGATCCATGTAATTATTATAATAATCCCATATGTAACAATGTCATATGTTAAATATATTTACGCGCAATTTTCCTATGCATATTGTTTTAGCTATTTTTGTTTTTATAATGGGTAACGAACATTTCGCTGTAATTTTAGTCAGCTTATTATTGGATAAGCAATGCTATCTATACATGCTTTGGTAATTGTGTTGCATAATTACCCGGTCCCGAAGGTTAACATTTTAATCTTTCAATCGGCATTTATTTCGTCTGATTTGCCTAGTGTAAATGCCACATTCCGAGGCTAAATTCCAGAAAGGTCGACATACTCATTATGTTGAGCATTTGAACTATTTATCATATTTGTGATATGTCAAAGCGCAAATAGCACTGCTGATGTCAGTGGTAGACATAGAATTCAGACGGCAATGCAAATACGTAATCGTTTAAACAAGAAATTTGGATAAACACAACCAGTGATAAGTTATACCATTGATAATCATTGTTCACTACGCTGTGATACAGACGTCCCTGCTGCAACGCGCCCTGTAAACGTTGACAAAATGGCGTCCTTTTCGGGATATTTTTAAGAAGAAGACGTGAGCCACTTAATATTTATATTTCTTTTGAACGAATACGCCCATTTGACTCTTCTGTGTTCTTGCTTCTCGAGTTGTTTGTTTCAATATCAAGAGGTCGCAATAACACAGTTATTAAATGAAAACCTTCCACAAGTCTGTTAACGTAAGTGACTTTCGAGATGTAGGGTTTTCAAATATCATTTTTTATACATAATACACATTATTTCAGAAAGCAGCTCAGTACCCCATGTGTTAACCAAGATTCGATTCATTTATCTGGTTAGCGTTATTCGGATCACAAAGTGTAACCATCGTTTAGCGTTTGTCTATGTCATGAGCGTTCGATACATAAGTCTACTTATGAAATGGATCCCTGATCCTTTGTCGACTTCCACTTGTTCTACGCATATGTATTAACAAGAGCAAGAACTTCTGAATAATTACAACAAAAGCCAACTTTGTCAGTTACATTTTTATTATACTTGTGTAATGTGTTACATTACGTACACACATTTTGATATTCTATCGTTAAACAATACAAAATATATGAAATGAACAATACAAAAAGATACATGGAATGTATTGGCCAAATGGCGGAATATAATTTACGCCAGACTAGCACTAGAATAAATAAAACCTCAGCTATAGCTTAGCACTACAACTGAGGCATGTCGCGGAGGCGACCGGAAGTACTGCCCTAAAGATAGCCCCCAACCCCAGTTGCACTATTGATTTAGCTTCTCGTTTATGCAATCATCGCCACCAGATAATGCACCGCATCCTATGCTATTTCGCAAGAGCTCCGAGCAACGGGCTCACATTTATTAATGCAATTCCTATCTCAACTATTTCGCAAGAGCTCCGCAACGGGTTCACATTTATTTATGCAATTCCTATCTCAACGAACACCTGGCTGGTTCGGAAATAGATATCATTATACACGTGCAATCGCTAAGGCCACCGCAACCGGCCAAAGAAATTCTCGGTACGCTGTACCGTAGATATTCCAGTGCAACATATGTTACAAGCGCAATCGCTAAGGCCACCGCAACCGGCCAAATAAATTCTAGGTACGCCGTACCGCAATGTCACACTAATTGTAAAAGCCAAAAAGAGCTATTCCAGGTACGCCTAAGCACGCCTTGCCATCGAGCGAGTACTAGAACATCCATGCTATACCGAACATAATTTTGAAAGCATTCCTGTCACCTTCACACAGACTAGCAATAGATGACAACACAATGCTACGTTTACCTCCCCGGACTTATGTATATCATTATATAGTTACATATTTAAACTTTTAATTCTTCCGATCACCTCCAAGACATAGAATTTCCGCCAAAATGACATATTAATTGTGAAGTTTCAAACATATAAAATGAATTAATAATCGCATATAAGTTATGGTGTCAGATCGTCCTAGATCTTAAGAATAAACTGTTGTGGAAAAACAATAGTTTTGCGATTTGCGAGAGACGCATATATTGTGGCCGCATGTGAACAGAGTTTTAAGACAATCTTGAATTTCAAAAAGCAAGAACAGTAATACAAAAGTTCTATTCTATACTAACAAGTATAATTGATGCGCATGTAATCTTATTTTCATCATGTGCATAAATGTATGCTCAGGTAAAATCTGTAGTAAATATTCCGTAAATTTTGTTTAAGAATAAACCGCATTACGATTAAGCATCAACTACAGATTTAACCATATATTCATCACAAGAATGGTAGCCGCCCACGAAAACCTCCCTTTACTTTTATCTGGTGGGAATACCCTACCTAGGAAGGAACGTGGGGCACGTAGCAATGCACTTTGACCATTCTTCAGAATATCGGAATTACGGCCTTTATCCGAGCATGTTCATAACATCAAACAACATATGTATACAATATACATATAAACATGTACTCATACAAAACATGAATTTGAATTTGATGTTGCCACGTTGATGCCTTCGCGAGTACTGATTTCTATCGCTATTTATTTCTATAAATAGCCATACACAAAACAAACTTGCAAAACCGGTTCGTTTTCACATGCTCGTCAGGACAAAAGTACTCCGCTATACGATGTTACGCGGAGTACTTATAATATCTCACACAATTATGCGGCAAAAAACCTATAAAGACACATTCATTTCGTTTCAAGAAGGCACAAATCACATCACATTTACACGGCACGTTAAGTAGCAAAAACACTTAAACATACTGAATGATTCTTTGTTCTCAATAATTTATATTCACCGGAGTCGTGTCCCGACGTAATCCTGAATATTGACCTACGTCTGGACGATGGCGACGTATCCATGCTATGGCGCCGCAGCTATCCACGGTTGGAGGCCCGACGATTAAACTGACATCTTCCCCAAAAGTCGTGTACTGTTAATGAACGTTAACCGAACGTGTGCCGTGGTTTCTCGCATCAGATTGATAGCCATTCTGTAATAAATATCTCGGCAGTACATTCGAACATAAGAAAACAGGTTAAACATAATTAACAACAATCTCTTTGGGTGGGTGGGTGGTNTTCAACTAAGAGTAAGTGTTGGGAAATGTGGGAAAAGGGAAACTCGATATCTCAAAACGTTCGATAACGCGAGTATGTTCATCATACCGGTGCGACATAGAGTTACAGTAATATTTAAGGTTTACTATATATATAGTGTTCACGTGATTTCATCCCATGCCTTGTATACTGTGAATATAAAAATGTAGGGTATATGCTTACTCAAGATGGTAGTGAAACAGCACTACTGGTATTCACAGAAACAGTGGTAATGTAAATAGCGTGTCTGTATATCAGTGAAATGCCGTGGAAGGGGTCAAATAGTCTTGCGTTAGCCCTGTTGTGTAGTTCTGTTGTATACTTAAATGCCCTTGAAGTTTTCAATTACATATTTCGGTTTCAATAATCTTGCATTATAATTGCTGTATTTCAAACTGATCCATCAAGAAACCTGACCGAGATTCAATGGCCTTTCAGAAAATGTGTGATTGTTTGGTCAAGATTTACGTAATCAAGTAATGCTATTATTAGAAATGAGCTAATACGATTGTGAGATGCTGTTATACTAATGGGACAGTCAAAAACAACCTTTGGCGAAATAAAATATTAACATCTCAATTTGACATGGTATTCATTATTTTAATGCAGAGGTAAGCTTTCCTTTCATCAATGGAATTGTTACTAACCCTATTGAAAATGTTTTGAATGATAATCTAAAGATCTGCAGTCTAAAGCGGACGTGTAAAGGTCAGAAGGTCATCATTTTGGCCATGAATAATTGAATAAGACTATGGCGCAATTTCAATACCTTACACGAGAATGTATTCGATAATTAATTCTGCGTTAATGCATTGTTGGTTTCCTCAATCCGATTTCAACTCTAATCTACGGATTATGTCCCGGTAAGGAGAAACCCCAGTGTTTTCCATCTATGCGATTATGTATATGGTCGCTGACTTACCCAGAACTGTTTGTCCATTGCACCCAAACAAAAGGTGGATTAATTGACACACCAATTTGCATTTGGGTTCGTACCCAGTTTTACAATTCGATCCAATACTCTCGTGGTTTATTGAATGGTTAGTAATCATTGTAACGAAATTGTTATATTACTGTTATGTTAAAAAGCTTAATAATTTTTTTTTCGCAGCGGTGAGAAAAATAAAAGAATATGAGTTAAAATTAACAAAGAGTCTAATATTTCTTACTGATAATTGTATTCAAAGTATTGTACATATATGTCAGTATCCCATCATTTGTCTTAAACTATTCCTACATGGAATTGTTTTGTTGCTATAAGTTTTGTTCATAATGATTGGAACTATAAAACAATGACAGAAAGATACCTGTCTTAAAGAGATTAATACATTTATTAGTTAAAACCTATTTATTTTAGCTCGATTGCATCGAAAGCCTGAGGCTTATAGAAACGCTCTCGAGTCCGTTTCCTGGGTCGAACCCGTGACCTCCCGATCGCTAGGCGGACACCATATCCACTACGCCACGGCGACCTACTAGTATACATACATTTATTATAAACCCCGTGTTCCTTTCACAATCTAAAAATGAAACAGTTGAACCGTGTCTCGTGTATTATATACAAAGTGTTTTGTTCTTAAGTAGATGAACGACCGAATTACACTGATGATACTAGAGGTGGCTGCACGTTTCTGATTGGGTCAAAAGTCAGATTCAGATTCCAGCATTCAGCATCCAGCATCCAGTAAAGGCGCACAGAACCAGCCGAAAGCACCACTAAGATCATCCAATTCATAAAGTAAATAGCATGAACTTCCAAAGAAAAATATTACAAATACGAATACCCCGGCGGTTACACCATAAAGTAAAAGAAACGAAATAAAAATGTTCTCACAGAATATCCTTTGTTGTAAATATCTTATAGATAATGAAACCTTAACAAATTTAAATTAACATGTAGATCTATCGAGCCTTGTATATGGAGCAATATTTGGCTATGTCTCTTCCTGTCTTAACTGAGTTCAATGTTTCTGTTTAATTGGAATAAATGACTAATTGAAATCTGAACGCCCGTTGTTGTTGCTGTCCAAACGAATAAATTAATACACCCATCATAAATGATAATCTTTAAAGAGGTCGACATACAGATTTTAATTGTAAAAAAGCATACAGATTACTTACAAAACTGATTGTTGCAAGCACAGAACGCTTACACATAGACTGAGCAAAATATATTTATGTTACAACTTTCCAGAAAGTGGTCTATAACGACATTAATAAAATATATAATCGAACAACACACAATACAAATTTCAATAAAACAATCAAGGCGAGACAAGCATACATGAGAGGGGTGACATGTAAATTCAATCATTATTAACAAAAAATATGCATCATGTATTTATGTTAGTTAACGTAAACTATTTAAACCAGCCAATGTCTAGATATATTAAATGCACACTTTCGGTGTGTGCCATTTAACATCTGAAAAATGGTGTCTTGTTCACGATAGACTTAAATAAAAATTGAATTGGATGTTAAAAGCGTTGTTTTAAGATTTGTTCATACCAAATGAAATATTATTTAAGAAATTGTCATTCACGTTTTTTAATGAAACACACTATACACATTTCAATTATATTCAACATACGTTGAAAATGTAATAACATGTTATTGTTGTTTTGTTAAGAAATGGGCCTTAAATGACCAAGTATATTTTGCACTCAGGGACCAAATATATATTTACATAGGTCATTATTGATCAACTTAATAGTCCATAATATCAAAATATATATAACAGTTATACAAAAATGTCGAACAATAATACAAGCCCCTTAGGGTTACATGATGAGTTATAATACAATCAAATGATGATAAGTATTACCATTGTCTACAAAAGTGCTCAGTGTTTGAACACATACATTGAATTTACACAACGGTTTCATGGTGAATTTTAGTATGTAATGTATGTTATGGTATTGAGTTTGTTTACGATTAATATATGTCTTTAATGATTGACATTCTGTTATTTGTTAAACACATTTTGTTTTTAAATTCTGGACCTGAACATAAATATAATGTAAATTGTACAAATGTTTGTGTTCTTTTTAATTGAGAACAAAGTCAATGAAATGAACGTGAGCCATAAAACAGTTTATAACTGTATGGAATGGTGATTCAAGGTTATGTGAAAATATTTCATCGAAACATGTTAACATTGAATTATAACAAAAGGACATTTAAAACGGTAAATCATATCGAAAGTGTATACATTGGTTTTTATAATTGAAGTAAAGGGAGATCTATTAACATTGACCAGGTGGAAATAAAGTGCGGTTCACTTTGCCTTTGTGTGTCCAAGGTTATGATATAATCTATTAAGGGGTATACAACCCTTGTGATAATATTAACCACTGACATATTAACCCAAAGGTTTGACAATTCATTCATTAATTTACATTTATCGCAACTGGTCGATGTAGGCAAGGTTGACTTAAAACTGTACTTCTATTTTCATCTGATGACGTAATTGATGACCGTATGATTTTGAACAGTGAAGGGCGGTACTAGTGCCACGTGTGTCATCTGTCTGGTTGTGATTCGCCGGTGTCGCTCAGTCTTTGATCCGATGCTTCTATTTTTAGCCACTATTAAGGTGTTGATGCTGTCGTGAAAAAGATCCCCTGTCACCCAATTCCTGGTGCCTCTGAAGTAAGCCATTCTGAAAAAAACACACACATAAAAGCCTTAACTTAAAAATACGGAAAACAAGACCAGAATTTACAAACCCTATGTAAGAAATTAGAATGAAAAGTAAGAAGGAATATGCATTCGTGAAACCGATGTTTAATGTTTTACTACACGTGGTACACACGTGGTACATCATAGTGAACAGCGTATGCCCTTTCTATCATACTGTGAAATCTATACGGGCGTGTTTCTGTATATAACTTTTACCTGTCTTAGCCTTTCACACGTGGCACAACAACGTGTCAGCGCATATACGTTGCACCAGTAGCTCGGATCCACGTTGAACCCCTGCGGACTGACCTCGGTCAGGAGCCTGCAGTCGTAACTTCCTTCCAGCCAGATGTCCACATCAATGCACTGCATCTCTAAAGTTAACACAATTTTCAAGAATCTAAGAACTTGATCGGAAGAAACTCATATTAAAGATTTTGTTCTTCATTCATGTATTATGACTTGATGCAAGAATCAGGACAAAGTATAATGCTATACATGTACTTATATTGAGAAAGCGTATAAGCGTTAAAAAAAATCCTGGGCAATTTTTCATAATTTGGTGTAGACAAAACAACGAGGACGGTGATGATGATTATTATGACGATCATAACATTAATGAAGAAAACGCCGATGATGATGATTTGATGAATAAGATTATTTGTGTAATTTAATGATGAGTAGCCAATTTATCATAATTACGGATGCAACACGTTACTACCATATTAACCGGTTAACCTATTACTGTAACTGGTTCAATCGGTTAAATGAAAAAGAAATCGAAATGTTGCAGTATACTTTCAAAAATGGCATATTGCTTTACATGTACTTTCTTCAAAAACGAAAGAAGTTTAATAATTAACGTAGTTTAACGTTGATAACATCGGCGGCCATTATTTCATGTTCGGAATATAAATATATAAGTATTAGTACATTAAATTTAATAGATTTTCAAACTGTTCTTGTATATTCTATTTAATTAACCTGCGCGAAAGCATTTGCATAAGAAATAAAAAAAAATAAAAAAATGTTGGTTATCGTGCATAATTTTGTGGGTGGTACGCTTGCGTTCGTGTCGTATCGCTAACGGCAATGTTAGAATGTGTAATGGCTTTATAGTGTTTCTTGTTTCATTACTTTTTAATTGTGTAAAGGTCTTAATTTCCCTCCTGCTAAAATGCTGTTGTTGTTTGTTCAGGTCGATATAAAATGGGTCAAGTTTGCATAGTGGAACCATATCGATCATTCCTTGTTCAATAACTATTCATTTTATTGTGTGCATGATAGCGTCTGTAGCTTAAGGCCATGCTGCTTAATTGTGTTGTCAACCGTCCGTGAGCGGCTAGATTGTGATTTGTCCGCCGAAATACCAACGTTTCGATGACAGCATCAATCTATAATGAAATGGCATCTAATCACTCGGAATATTGATATTCATTTGTGATAACAATTATACTGTCATCCTTTTCATTCATTATTTGATACTTAATTTGAAGAGAAGTTGATTGGTGCGTGCATGTATTATTATTTTTTTATAACTTTTATCGTATTATGACGCCATTTGTTCCAATATTGCAATGACTATGATTCGATAAACATATATTACGAATCTGTGGCCTTTCGTCCTGTTTGAACCGTTGACAGCGATACACATGAAAAACTTGAAAATTGAACATTTACGTCGGTAATACCATACATGTTTCGGAAATTAACGTTGTTCAACCTGAGAACAACGAGTCAGATTATACCATTTGTGTCTGGTAAGGCACACACTGTATACTATAAATATATACAGACACAGCAATTTTTTCATTCTTTAAAAAGTATCGGAAATTGACACTTTCCCAATTAATACGAAAAAACTACAAATTTCCCAATTGCTGTTAAAAAAGTCCCAATTGAAGGTTTCCAAAAAATAATAAAAAAAAAATATAAATAAAATGCAACATTTGTTAGTTTCCCTATGCAGCTTTATTGCTTGAACCTAAGTAAATATAATATTGACAGCTTGTAAACACATTTTTATCAATTTTAAAGTATTCTGGAGCCAAAAAAATCAAATACATCAATTTCCCAATTTGAAGAACTTTACGACGCTATTTTCCCAATTTTTTTATGGGCTTTCGCACTAATTTTTGACAATTGGTGTGGTACCAGTACTTTTCCCAATTGGCCAAAAAAAAAATCGCCGTATACTATAGAAGAGACCATTCCACATATAAATATCTGCAGGCAGGACTGCAAAGATGCACATAATGTTGCTCGGGTGATAATCTTGTGGTATTAAAAATTGAAGATAAACAAATGTGAGGATTTAACTTAAGTGAGGGGACTTTTTTTTATTCACAACCCTTTTACAATATTTGGCCTCTCCCATTTCTTATGCTTCGCCATTTACAAGTATATCCAAACGTTTTTGTGCTGGTAAATCTCTACAAATGTGAAAGTTAACAACAAGGTAGGATTCAGTGGAGATTGGATGGATTCGTCCTTAAATACATGTATTTATCTTCGAGAGTGCCTCTGCCATTGCAATGACTACTTGCCACAGCTTAACCAACCTTTTTTGTTATTCCTTGAAAACTATGTGTATATTTTTCTGTATATAACATACAAAATCATGTGAACATAAATAGGAAAAAATAAATAATAATTTCTGTTAATCGACCGGATGATAGTTTCGTGTTATTTTTTAAATACTTAATCAATATCATAGTCTAAAAATAAACTAGTACCAAACAATATCATTTCACATGACATTTATCTGTTATTAAACTATAACAATTATTCTATTATATTATTCGGAATCAAACATTTATTTGTTTTGTTTCCGAAACACGTATGCTTGTTATTGAGAGTAGGTATCTATCTCGAACCTATCTATAGGTATCTGTTTAATGTCTAAAATACATTCATTCACATCTCGTAGTATTAGCATAATACGTCGAGGGATATCACACGCATAGTGCACCAACACACAATAAAAGATTTATACACCTAAACAAACTGGAGAAGATTTCAACAAAGAATGATAATATTTTTGGCGAACAAAGTCTCAATCGACTGATTTAAGGGGTGTTGCGGCAGTTTTGCTGATTTTTTTTCCATCTAATAACTTTTGCTCAAAATTTATATTCAAGTACTACATTCAAATACTATATGAAAAATGAAATTAAAACATAGGGTCACCGGCCTTGTTTTGATTTTATTCACCATTTTATAACATGTACTTTTTCATTAGATATGAAAAATCTCTAATTGCATAAAAATGATTAATAACCTATTAAATTGGCAACATATTGATATTATATAAGATAATATATATCATATATCATTTAATTAAACCACAAACTACCAAAAAATGGAGAACACAAGTTAAATTTTAAGAAATTTTAATTTTTATAATTTTTATGTCACCCAAAAAAACGTATTTTTTTTACTATTTTAACACAAAAATGGAAGTTAAAAAAGTTCTATCTAATAACTTTTTGCGAAACTGCTCAAATATGTTCATCTACGTATTGTTATCATAAAACAAAAATAAAAAAGGGGGGTCACCGCACTTTTAACAGAGATTTTTTTGTTCAACTATCCCTACCGTCTATGTCAAATTTCCTAAAATACAGCAATTAGGCGAAACCCAAGTACCGGTACACAGACTGTTATGCATAAACATTATAGATTGTTTACAATCTTAATTGGGATCACAACGGCTTACTAAAACACAGCACTAATACAATATTTAATCACAAACATAAGACCATACAGTATCAAACTCGACCTTAATCCTCCATAACAGGGACTTGTTGACAGATTTCGGCATGTTTTGGAGTTTGTGATTAAATGCTTTAAATTTATTAATGTAAACAACAGGACTAAAGAGCTCCAGGAAAAAAACAAGAGTGAAATAAAAGAAAGAAAAAAAGAATAAAAAAAAGTTTACCGCACCTGGGATCGAACCACTGAGTACCTATTATGAACCTACTCGGTCATAAATGTGTGATGATTCTGATAACAAAACTATTGGGTTGTGATAATAGCATCGGTGTTGCCATAAATATATTCTCGGTTAAATAAACTGCCGCAACACCCCTTAAGTTAAATTTTAACTTAATAATAATATGATCTGAGTTAAATAAACGTATTAATTTCGTTGCTTAAAAAGTCAACGTCTTTTAATTGATTGGTTTTTAGTAGATTTGTTTATCAATTTGTAATACTGTTGGGACATTATCTCGATTCAACATTTACGTGTGCGATTGACATGACTTAATACACTGAAGGGTTAACAATAAGCAATCATAATTGACAATCGCAGTTGGTTATCCCACAGTCTTTTAAAATTTAGAAGAGATTTAGATAAAGATTTAGAATTGTAAAAAAAGTAACTGCACAGATTTTATTCGGATTTTAAGAACACATTATAGCTTATAGCATTGACATTGAATGATCAGTCTATACGAAAACGTTTTTAAATAACAAAACAAACAAACAAATAGCCGAACGGACAAACAAGTGATAATTAAAGTAATAACAAGCAAAGCTATTTTTTTATCAAAATGTATAAATGTATATAGGATCTGACATGACATATCATACCATATTTTATTAAACGAGTTCAGGAATTTTGTTAGTAAGCGAGCCTATGGCGAGCTTACTAACAAATTTCCTGGACGAGTTTAATAAAATATGGTATGATATGACAACGAGTGTCAGATCTTTTTTATCACATGCTTTTAAACTAAATAAAATACATATTCATTTACCAAACAAATGCTGATAAAGCTAAAAGTTGTGTACTATCGTGACGTCATTTCATGTTGACGACGTCATTTCACCAAAATAAAGCCATGCGTTTGGTTAGTTATTGATTCTGTTGCCAATGAAAACGCTTAAAAATGTTGTATAACACAGGTGTAATATAACTAATACGTAATGTCTGTATTACATTGAGAACAAGGTATAGCATGTGATAAATCCATTTACGAATTCATACAGCGAGTTACACAAAATGAGTGTACCACATTGAAAATAAAATATAGAGACCAAATCTTAATCAAAAGAACGTTTGTGTACATTAATAACTAATTCACTCACACATTAATTACTAGTTTATTATTTAAAGCACATATCACAACTTAACAACATAAGTGTACTCAAAATTTCGATTTTAAATTTGGCCAGAGACAAATGCTATCTCATTGATTAAAAGATTCAGGACATAAGAAAAACAATTAACGAGACTGACACCATGGAAAGGGCGAACTTTGAATTTCACATTAAAAGGCGTAAACGTGTGTCGACAATAAACGCGTGTTAACAAAACACAGAACACAGAACGTAAATCAAAGTTACATTGTCACGACGATTAATGATCTGATCTAATCACCGAAATTAGTTACAGTTGTGACCTCGCATAGGTCATAAGTCATGTTTGTTTACATACCTATTTGCCTGCACGACCTGTGCAAATGGATTGATTGTCGAGTTATGCCTACTTATCTACCAATCTGCTAGCAAACAACGAGATGGAAGTCCGAGGCACTGATGATATAACTTACAAGCAATAAAGGACTGATATCTATTTAAATACGGCGAAAACAAAACAAAAACACCCACACACCAAACAAAACAAAACAAATAAATTTAACAAGCATCACCTTTGTATTTATAATCACATGCAGACTGTCTTATCGTGTTTCCTGTTATATTGAATAGGTCTTTTGATGCAGTACATGTCAAACTAATCTCAAAACTCAATGGCATAAAATGTTAACAAAGTCCTTTACATTGCGGTATTGATTCGTATTCAATATGATACCCAACTCGTACATAATTGACTAATAGTTTTATGACTAAAGCGAAGTTTAATTAGCTAGTTCATATACTAGTAATTTGATAATAAGTTCATAAATTCAAGTATAATTTTGCATGTTATGTTCAAAATACACGTACGCAGGGAAACGATTAGAGATTGAATAGAAAATGATTTCACAGAAAAAGGGGAAACTTAAAGCATTTCTAGCGTATCGTGAACTAAATTAAACGGCGTCTGGTAAAATCTGCATTGTTTCGATAAATGTATGTACTGTCAAAAGAAAAAGAACAGGGGTTAGCAACGCAAGAGGATCCGTGATCAAGGCAACAACACTCAGTGGTCGCAAGTTTGTTCCCCCGCTCAACCTTAACCCACATGCGGTATAGGGGTAACACGCTTGCGCCAGTCCCGTGCTCAACCTTTATGTTTCCTGTGTCTTACACTCGAAACACACAACTCGATAAGGGCGGTGGTGAAAAATCCCGCTGCTCTCTATAATAAGGTACGAAACAACGTGCTGGTCAATGTGTTATAAGTATAGGTTGCAATCAAATGAAATCAACAATAGCGCAAGTATGTCAACAATAGCGCAGTAAAATCAGCAACTGTGCAATTCAATCAACAATAACACTCAGGCACGCAGAAATAGGTAAACTTTTGTATCTAGAATAGCGGGTGTTTAATAATTGGATTGTCAACACGTAACCCTGGTTAAACGGTGGCGTAGAAGATGGGGTTTATTCAACTTAAACGTTGTATCGTTGTCGGTGTAGATAAACTGTATGGATCGAATCGTTTGGAAGAAAGAACAAACGTCCACGTTCTTTCAATGTTTGTGTTGCGCATACGTTTTCTTCTGGGCAAGTGATATGCCGATCAAGAATTTACAAGAAAAACATTATGCTCAATCCATGATCTGTTGGTATTTACTTTGGAACCTGTTTGGCTAGTGGGTCGTTTACGCAAGATAGATATATAATGCATCAACTAGGTTAAGATGAACATGAACTGTAAGTCGCTGACTACAAAACCCTGTTCAATCCAGTCTGTCCTTAAACTGTATAGTGTATGCCATTAACTTTAGTTTAGGAATCAATCCACATTCCCTTGTTAAGTTATTTGAGAATAAATGATCGCACGTGCTAAGATCGGGGCTCCTACCTGATCCGGTTTGTACCAGAAAGTCAGAAAAAGGGACAATGAGTCGTCATTCGGCAAACCGAACTGAAACTGATATCTACCACGTCCGCCGCATTGAATCCAATCAGCACACTAAGTAATCAAAGCGCTGAAGGCACTGAAGTTGTTCGCTGCTGTCGTCCTTGATTAGCTTGTGCGCATTGCACAGGCTACTCAGTGTGCACAGGCTAATCTTATTTGACACGCATAAAACCCCGTTTTCCCTGAAAGCAGCGAATATGTACAGATTTCAATGATACAAACTTGACTGGCCAATGTCGTCTTACAGGCTGGTAAATACACTCATGGCTTGAGTAGAGCAGACGCTCCTAAGCCATGTAAGCATTCACCGTCTGCAGTGCAGCAGACAGGCAGCGGTAATCGTTCCTTGCATAGTGAGTTACGGTTCTTAGTGTAGCTAAGGCTTCTAAGCACATACTGATTTGATAAACATGCTCTGTAACTTTAGTCGTGAGCTAACGCTCACAACTTAAAACGGGATTTGAAAGACTTAAACGGAGTGTTTAAATTTGTATATGGAAATATATATTGATACAACTCGGATAAGTCATTAAGGTAAACAAATCTAATCCGTTGTAACACGTTTTTCTGTCCACATCGTTTTTGTTTTGTAAAAGGCCTAACGTACTTTCTAACTATGGTGTGTTGTGTATGTCGACTGTCGTTAATGGCTTAATAGTTGATTTTTTTTCGGTGATTGGTCAGGACACTAATTTGTATGTGACTTTTGTGATGATTGTGATGACCTAAAGTTTATTATCTAGTTGAGGACATTGATAATGTTGTTTGTTTTGCTGGTGAAAATTATAATTAAAAAATGAACATAATCTGTATTGCTTAAAGTTCATTTCATCATCACACATATACTGAGGCTGTGTGATACATACATATGTTAAAGGTCAGAGCCTAATTGCTCAAAACTTTACAGGACAGTAATCAGACGATTATTTTAGGATTAAGTAAGTATGCGACTTAATTATTAAGACGTTAATATATGTGTTAATTGTAAACACATTTGTATGCTCGAATAATTTGCATACGTTTGAAAATGACATTGCTTGTACCGATTACGAGTACATTTTCATTGTTATGTTTCATATGTCATCCTATTTTGTTCCTTCACTAAAATTCATTACAGAACCAGCTTTCCTTACTTTTACTTTCATTCAATTGACTACGCGATTTATGACACGTCTCGTGAGACGTAATGTCTATGAAGAAACAAACCAGCTTAAGCTCGACTCTCTTGATGTTAGGGAAATCAATTCGGACTTGGTGGTTTATTTAAAAGTAATAAAGGAGATTTGTTGGATTTGGTGCAATAATTTAGGTTTTGTACCATGACATTATCTTTCTTGTACGACAAAATCCTAATCGAAAATACTGTTATTCTAAAATCTGGAACGCTTATGTTTATGCAAACATCCATTCTGTTCTGTTAAAGTTAAGTTTGCGTAAAAAAAGTGCAAAATACTTTACAGTTGAGTGAACAGAAAATAATAAATGATATATTTTTATACTTAAAATGATAATCAAGTATTGTGCATAATTACAAATAATTGTACACATGAAATAACGAACATTTATGCTTAATCAATGTAATAAAATAAACTTGCCTATTCTACCAAAGAGATATAACAAGAAAATTGTTTTAATTTTCCTTTCCTTACCGTTTACTCCACAACACATGGATGTAAGTAACACGAAAGTCCAAGCTGCAGTAATTGTCTTAATTAACTCCATTATTATACACACTCGATCAGTAGCGCGATCGGCTGACAACGATATGAATATTCGTTCAGTGCTATCATCCTCGATTTAATAGCACGTAGACACATTCGTGGTCAGCAGATTTAAACCAGGTTCGTACCTAATGTGGTACCCGATCTCTACAATACAGCAGTAAAGGAAGGCATCAGTTTAATCTCCTACGGTACATGTCCTTCTGTGCAGAACATTGTTAAGGTGATTTTTATATTTATAAAGCTTAACTTTCTGAGTTTATTATATTGCTCGTCATAGCTCTATATTGTATAGTTTTGTTTTAAATTGCTCTCAAACGCAAACAGAGAACTTGTTTATAATTTGAAAAAATGATAATTTCGAAGAAAATTCTCATAGATTACAACAAAATAACATTATTATATTCAAATAAGCAAAATAACTACTGGCTTAGAAACAATTTTAAAATATAATTATGTTCGTTTTTTGATAATCATCAATCGAATGTGGAAAAAATAAAACGTTTGCCACGCTTTTCACCGATACTTATAAAACATGTTTTACCGACAAAGTGTTTAAACCACCATCTCATTCAAAAGTCTGCCTGACAAAGTGTAAAGCGCTCACTTAGTTTGTTAGACGTCCCAGGTTCGAACTCCAGGTCAGGAACATTTTTTATTATGTCTTTTTTTTCTTGTAACTAGAACAAGTAAAATCTATTCCAAATACTATGGAATTGCCAGTAAATACATTTAATGACATTTTTCCAAAATTCGAAAATAATATACAATTGCCTTATAAAAACCATTTAAGGTTCACGAAATTCATGAAACAAGTGGATGTTGACCACATAAAAATCGTGTAAACGTTATTTGGCAGCACAAGAAAAAATGTAAGAGAGGGTTAAACTGGAATCGTGTTTTCCGTCTAACCTTCGGGTTGTTTGTCCAGGACATAACTCCGAATGTATCAGAGGTATCAACATGAAACATAATCGGTCAATAGATTTCATTGAAATGAGGTTCAGAGTTTTACCATACTTTCATTGTTCTTGCCCTTTCTTAATGTATTATAACTGCTGTCTGCGGCTTTACTTCTTTTTGACACATACACGTTATGATTCACACATTTCCTTCTAAATCTTACTAATAAATCAGAACAAGCACAAGCCTTCTTGCAGTGGCGTAAAGTGGGGGGGGGGGGGGCNGTTTTAAAAGTAAAAAGTTGTTCACTCAACGGCGGTCATAGTTCACTTGCTCACACCAGTATTCAGTGCTCATGAAAACGCTATTCACTAAAAACTGCCCTTATTGAATCAAAGGTAAATGCTAACTGGCCGTAAGAATGATTTCAAGACAGATCCCCACACGTTATGTGGACGGTTAAGCAATCTAACCACATGGTCATTGGATTTGTAGTCTAGCGATCTTCAAAAGGAGCTTGCCGATCCGTATATTGATAGCGTTCACGTGCTATTTTGTTTAATGCTTTTCGCTTCACGAAACACTTGACTGAACGTATCTAAAACGGACACCAAGACACCAAGGTTTCATTAAGAATGTATTGACCTATAAGGAATATAAACGTGTTATATTTTGCATTAATAATAATCGAGATGAAATTTGCATGAGTGAAATACATCGGAAGACATGACGCATATAGAAGTTAACCGGACTCATAATGTATACAGACTTACAAGATATTCAACAACAACAAAAACAATAGATTGTAGGTATTGCACAAGACTTCGCGCACATTTTGTTATATTTAATATATATATTTGATAACTAAGCAGTCCAAATAATTTTAACGTGCTATGGTAAGTTTCTAAAAAATGTCCGATACATACGGCATTATTTTTTTGTATCAGTATTAACATTTTCATACACAAAGCCATTCAACTTACTCAATCGTCTTGAATTATTAAAATAAAACATTTTTTTTATCAATTTAATAGCCTTTAAGCGGTAATCTAACCTGTAACTGTTTTTGCCCAGGTACTCCCCATTTACACTATTTCGGTAGCAGGTTTTGAGAGTCTAGTTATTTCACAGTGTGTACACATATGCGTATTAATTTTCAGATACAAAGCAACTATTTTGCTATGTATCATTCAATATACATGGGATTTTTATTGCAAATATTTACCTTTGTTTTATAATTAAACCGAAAACACACATGATATTAATGAAGTAAGTGCAGTGCACACGAAATTAATTGGTCATGAGACATACATGTATAACATGAGGACGCACGAAATATAAATGCATGTCTTTTAACACATATGTCTTTAAACACAATATGTATTTTTAGTTTAGAGAAAAGACGCACACAGATTTCAAGTCTATTCATCAAGTTCCAAATCGATTTTATTATAAACTTTAGTAGTAGTCGGATAGGTATTATTTATCGGATACAGTAATATGTCACTGAAAATAATCGTTTTTCTGTAAAGTGTCTGTTATAAGGGAGTTGTTGATCGTTTTCAAAAAAATTTTTGCCTCACAGGCAATGTTACAGTGTACATTAAGAAACCATTAATGTTTCCATATATAATGAATAACAAATGAAGAAACATATGGGATGACATTAGTTTTGCTATAAGTTTACACAACATAGTCGGCGAGATATTATAATTAAATCAACACATATTATTTCATTTGCTTTTAATAATATTGCATTAGTATAGTTAGATTTTATTTATCAGAACTATTTAATAGAACAAAAAATACAAGGGCAACCAAAGTTATACTGTGTACAAGCGAATTCCTGCTTTAATACTTGCTGTAATGCGTGTCAAATTGTTCATCACCGTTTTATATATATTATAAATTACATTAACATTCATTATATTAAAAGAAACAATCATGTTTAGTGTTAGTCTTTATTATTTGGCAAACGTGTAAGCTATTATACCTGTTTATATTATATAAAATCGTATATTGAACATTTACAATTTAAGATAATTGCAATTTCAGACCAGCATAGCCTATTCTTAAGAGAGCAGCGGTTGGCATAAAAAAAAACACATTGAAGTATCCATGTTGCTGATGTCGTTGAACATTGTAGGCAGATTCCAGGATGTTTATGAATTATACAAAACAAACTGTTGGTGATATGTCACCTGCCAGTCAATAGGCACCCATACAAATTTAAAAGTCATGTACATGTATCTTTAAGCATAACATCCATTTGGATCTCTTTGAACAACGAAGCCTCACAATTATTTTCCTTGAAACAAAAACGTTTTTTCCGGAGGGTTTTAATAAAAATATTGAAGCAGTGTTTAATGGTTGCCAAAGGAATGAAGTCATGCTGAATGGATAAACACTTAGGGCAGTAAATGGACCGTAGGAATTAAAGGTGAAACTATATATTAACATGCGATTTTGCGTGTTTGCGATTCGTTATTAGTTCACCGGGAAAATGCCTTAAGGTTAACGGCCGTTAGTTTCTATTGACTCATATTT
Source organism: Dreissena rostriformis (assembly GCA_007657795.1). Taxonomy (NCBI): domain Eukaryota; kingdom Metazoa; phylum Mollusca; class Bivalvia; order Myida; family Dreissenidae; genus Dreissena; species Dreissena rostriformis. The sequence continues at coordinate 42,658 of VMBQ01006912.1, forward strand.
CAGAATCTATTTGTATTTTCCTGTAAATTTCTATAAATTCATATTTTTGAACCTATTTGTAGTTTCTTGTAAATAGTTAGTCGTAATTGACCCATGCGTTCTGACAATAGATGAAACGGAGAAAAACATGTTCGACCTTAATCTTAAGTAAACACAATTTGTTTATAGAAGATGAAATTATGTTGAACGTTTTAAAGACAGGTGAACCCATATGTAATTTTAGGGTTTGTGAAATTCAAAATAAAATTAAGGAATAACAATTGACATGGTTTGATGATGTGGTTCATTGTCATTTGTGAGGGCCGATAAATTGATTAGTTCTGCGTAGACAAAAGTATTAAAGAGGTACACTTACAGGGGCAATCTTAACCATTCGATTAGTTTAATTTAGTGTAAACCTATTTATTTAAGCTCGATTGCATCGAAAGCCGTAGGCTTATATAAACGCGCTCGAGTCCGTTTCCTGGGACTACAACCAGTACTTGGTGTCTTTGGGGGATATCAAAGGAACGCTCCCATTTGGGTTCGAACCCATGACCTCCCGATCGCTAGGCGGACACCATATCCACTACACCACGGCGACCACTCGATTAGATTAGTTTAAGTCTCTGAAATCAAACTGCAGGACCTTTGTGCAATGTTAAGGTAGACAAATCTTGTTTGTTTTTCATTTTAACCATGGTACATTTTCTTGGCAATGTTTCAAGTCACTACACCTTGTTTAACATTCAAATGACAATCTCTAGAGGAATAACGTGAATAAATTTAGTCTTTGCAATACTAGTTTATGCTTAATTGAATAGTTGACAGAATCGATTCCATCAGATACCAGTCCATGAACGATCATTGAAGTCGTAAAAATGTGAAAGTCTTTTACCGTTTCATTCATAGTTTGGAATTAAGATATTTAAAGGACATATTGTAACGTTTATTCGATGAACGTGACTTTTTCAGTGCAAAGCGCTTGTTATATGCTTTATAGAAAAGCAGTTAAGAAATACAAGAAAAATGTAGAAATGATACCGCGGACAGATTTCTTCGTTTAAAGGGATGTTTCATACTGTTTAACGACCACAATGGAAATAAGTGTTTTTCAAACGCTATTTTGTGTCATCCTTGATAAATAATAATTGGTGTCATGGCTTCACTTATGCATTTGTTAATTCATGCATGTTTCTTTCTTACTTAAGTTCATGTGTGTTAAGTAAGGTAAGGCCAGTTGGGTCAAAAGATTAACAGACATTAATAATACAGGGCAGTGGAAAATGTTCTATCAGAATGAACTTAATAAATATGGTGGAAATCTTGTCTGTGAATGTTCCCTTAATGACAAACATATTAATTCAAATTTTAAAAATGTATTTCTCAGAGATGTAATTTCTTCCTGGAACACAATTAAATCAAAAGAAACAGAAGGACATGTCAATAAAACGATAATATGGAATAACTCGTCAATATAAAAAAATAACCAACATACCTTCTTTCACCAAAACTAGTTTAATAGGGGTATTAAGTTCCTAGAACACATCTATGACTTTAGGTCAAAAAGCTATTATACATTCGAAGCTTTTAAAACCCTTTATGAAATACCCTCAACAGATTATCTTAAATATTACACACTAATCAAAGTATTCCAATCACTTACACAAAACAACTTTCTGTAATGGAATTCGTCAATTTCGATAATACCACATTACTTGAAAAGGTACAAAAAACAAAAACAGTGTGTAAATATTTATATAATCTACAACAAACCTTAGAAGAAAATAAAACCAAACAAAAACAGAAATGAGAAGAAATTATGTCTTCCTATGAACAAAGTATAGACTGGAAACATGCTTATATAACACCATTTAAAGCCACCATTGATAATACTTTACGCAATTTTCAATACAAGATTCTGCAATGCATATAACCAACTAATTCATATTTGTATAAATGTAATTTAATCTCTTCAAGTCTCTGCACCTTTTGTTCAAGTTGTAAGGAAACAATTATACATGTTTTATATGAATGTCATTCTGTACAACCGATATGGCGGGAGCTGACATTATTTTTAAATAGTAAACAATTACACATAGATCTGAATGTAAATGATATTGTATTTGGTACTAAAAAACGGGGCAATTATAATCAAGTGATAAACTATATAATTATTCATATGAAGTCTTACATATTAATACTAAATCAAAAGCAGAAAAGCCAAATATTGAGACCTTCAAAAATGCTCTAAGAATGAAAATTATATTAGAAAAGCAAATTGCTTTTGAAAAAGATAAAATTGATCAACATAATAAAAATGGCACAACTTTGCAATAACACCTTGAAAGAATCTTGCCTATATCCTCATCATCATATGATGTTTCTTTCTAATCTTGGTTATTTATCTCTTCATTTTTGTGAAAATTTGAGAAATAAGTACAACATCTAATGCCTTTTTATAAGTTTTGTTAATAGTTATCAATTCTACTTCTCTCTTTTTATTTAACATAGCTTCTCCCCCCTCTCTTTCACTCTTTGCCAACATGCTATAGCATTGTCTCAAAATGTATTTTCTGGGAACAAAATCAAGCATTAGAAGTTAACACTTAAACAAATAACGTGTTATTGTTAATATATACCAAAATCACTTTGTTGTACATTAACAGTAAATATGTATGATACTTCAGTATGTATAACTATGTTGCTTCATATGTATAACTTTGTTGTAATTGAGATGTATGTTGAAATCAATAACAAAAAAAAAGAAAGTTCATGTGTGTGTTTTACTTGTATTGCCATGAATACTGACATTGTATATTGAAATAAATCAATCAATCAATCAAACTGTTAAAATCATGTGGATAAATTACATACAAATCATTTGGATACATTCCCCTGCTTTAAGTATTTTTTTCTCGACAACGGTCTCTTCGATTTCTGTCAGCATTTTGAACTTTTGATATTATCATGTACAAATGCTCTGGAACATAGCGTTAATGAAGTTTCAGCTGTTATTAATTGATACTCAGTGCCGGATGCTTGTAGTTAATGGTTGATATGCCGTTAGGTTGTACAGCTGGAACTGATGAAAGTAACGATTCGAATATGTGTGCTAATTATTTAGTATAGTATTCAATTACTTAGCTGCAAGCGTAGTAATATCTACGAACACTATATGATTATCTCTCTGCGTGTGCGTGGCTGACCGCACATGATAGCCGTTGGCAATGGATCATAGCCTTGTTGGTTATCTTACTAATCGTATTATTTTAATGTAACCTCGCTTACTCATAATTTCATGTGCTTGTTATAATTATGTATGTATGTCTTTTAATGTTGTTATTATATTGCTTGTACTAAAATATGTCCACATGGGCCATCGGCCTTCTGGAGATGCTGTAAATAAAATAAAAATCATATATATTTCGCATGGGCCGGTGCGATTTATTTAAATGCTTTGTTCTTGCGCTATGCGTTGGTTGATGGTCCTAGGTGAGCATTTCCATGCACTATAAACATGCATACACTATCAGTTGCAAAATAAACGTGTCATAGAAGAAACAGTACGCTTGTGTTTTTGTCTTGATAGTATATTTTTTTATAATTCACACACAGACTCATAATATTTACAAACACAATAACAGTCATACATATACCTTTGTAACAAATTGTCATTAAGTATGGCAAAGTGACTGTTTTGGACTATATTTTTACAGAACTGTGTACATAATTTTAATAACGGAAACTTTGGGCCCGGTTGAGTGTCATGCTAAAAGAAAAATAGTGTAGCAAAGAGGGGACACGTAAAGGAAACGGATTGTAAAACTCATTAAGTTCAGCTATTGCATGTTAAATCATATTGAAGGACTTATTTATCATTTACTTAATACCTCTACAACACGTATTCGTGTTGGTTTATGTATAAATTGTTTCAATCAATGTATAAATTGTTTCAATCAAGTTTATTTGGTTCAAGATAGAATAAGTTTTCGAATTGGGCATGCAGTCGTGTTATTTTTGTGTTTATTCCGTCGAGATTTCAGACGCACGCGACACGCAAAGAAAACTTAAACTAATAGATAAACGCTGGAAATTTAGCTACGTGAATAATAATTTCTCTGATAGTCAATGACATTTTAGAAATTATTTCCAACTAAGGTTAAGTGTTGGGAAATGTGGGAAAAGGGGAACTCGATATCTCAAAACCTTCGATAACGCTAGTATGTTCAACATACCGGTGCGACATAGAGTTACAGTAGTATTAAAGATTTACTATGTATATAGTGTTCACGTGATTTCATCCCAAGCCTTGTATACTGTGAATAAAAAATGTAGGGTATATGCTTACTTAAGATGGTAGTGAAACAGCACTACTGGTATTCCCAGAAACAGTGGCAATGTAAATACCGTGTCTGTATATCAGTGAAATGATGTGGAAGAGGTCAAATAGTCTTGCGTTAGCCCTGTTGTGTAGTTATGGTGTATACTTAAATGCCCTTGAAGTTTTCAATTACATATTTCGGTTTAAATAATCTTACATAATCATTGCCGTATTTCAAACTGATCCATCAAGAAACCTGACCGAGATTCAATGGTCATTCAGAAACTGTGCGATTGTTTGGTCAGGATTTACATAATCGAGTAATGCTATTGTTAAACATGAGTAAATACGATTGTGCGATGCTGTTTTACAAATAAGACAGTCAAAAACATCCTTTGGCGAAATAAAATGTAAACATCTCAATTTTACATGATATTAATCCACCATTATTCTAATGCAGAGGTAAGCTTTCCTTTCATAAATGGAATTGTTACTAACCCTATTGAACATGTTTTGAATGATTATCTAAAGATCTACAGTCTAAAGCGGACGTGTAAAGGTCAGAAGGTCATCATTTTAGCCATGAATAATTAATCAAGACAAAGGCGTACTTGCAATACCTTACAGTCACGAGAATTTATTCGATATTTAATTCTGCGTTAATCCACCATTCGTTTCCTAAATCAGAGATTAACTCGGATCTACAGATTATGTCCCGTTTATGGGAAACCCGAGTGTTTTCCATCTAGATGCGATTATGTATATATGGTCGCTGACTAACCCCGAGCTGTTTGTCCATGGTACTCAAGAAAAGGTCGATTTTTTGACACACAATTTGCATTTGAGTTACTATCTAGTTCCAATTATAAGAAAAATCAACGTCACATTCGATGAGCCTTAACATATTAAGATTGTCAAATGTTGTTGTTAAATAAATATTTAAAATTATACGAAACATAATATTATAATTTAAATATTGCCAAGTATTATATAAATAGTTCATAACATAGCGACCTTAAATTTATTTTAATCGTGATTTTATTTATATAGTTTACGCAAGAAACTATTTCATGCACGTTGTTTGAAATAAAACTGTAAAGTTTTACGTCAATAAAACATTCTGTATGTCCGTCCTGAAATATAGATGTCGAAAGTGAAAACATCGAGTGACACTAACGGAACACCATAAGAGAGCGAAAAAAACAGCTCTGGTACCGGCATTCGACGGGGCCGTCGGCAAAAGAGACGTGTCGATCCTGACACGTGGTTGCACATGAAAGGGTAGGAACGCCAACATGTGTCAAGCTATAGGGGAAGCACGTATCAGCGAAGTGTTTTAGCGTTTATCATTAACGTTTAAAGGTTACCATGAAGAAGAAATTCATATTGCAAATTAAAAAAAAATTAGTTAATAATAGACCTGAAGACTTACATGAGGTAAGTTCAAGATTGACGTATAATAATAAATCCAGCTTTTATTTGGCGTTCATTTGTTTATGCCACTAAGACATTGACGTATTTCATATTTAAGTTTGTCTCTTATATATTATTTACTGATGTATTTGGTTATGAATAGTTAATAATAGTGAAGCGCCCGTGTTCGTTTCACATATCTTCAAATGAAACACTTAAACTGTGTCCCTTACCTTTATTATATATAATGTATTTTGTTCTTAAGTATATGAAGATTATTAAATGTAAAGATGTCAACTAATTCATTGTCATTGTATGCGGAAGTTGGTCGTTTCCCTTTAATTATTGGACGCTATTTAAGAATTGTTAAATATTTTCTAAAACTATATCAAACAAAACAAAGTAACTGCATTCTTCACACTGTTATAAATATGCAAAGATCGGAAATTGTTCAAAGAAATAATACTGTGAATTGGTCATCAAAAGTTCGCGATATACTTAACCATGCAGGATTTGGAGATGTATGGTTATTCCCAGAATCTATTAATATCGACAAATTCATCCCTTTATTAAAAATAAGATTGCGAGATCAGTATGAAGCTGAATGGAGGACTAACATTGATTCGTCAACATCGTTATATATGTATAAAGAATGGAAACCTACATTCGAAAGGTCATCGTATTTAGATTTAATTGAAAACAAAAAACATAGAAGGATTATTGCCAAAATGCGTCTCTCATCCCATAAATTGTTAATTGAAACAGGCAGACATCATAATATTGACAGGAACGAAAGAATATGCCCCTTGTGTAACTGTAACGATATAAAAGATGAGTACCATTTCATACTAATATGTCCGCAATACCTAGAAGAAAGAATCAAATATATCCCAGAATTCTATTACAAGCGACCTAGTATGTTCAAATTTATTAAACTCCTTAATAGTAGTAAGAAAACGACACTTAGAAAGTTAGCCATCTATTGTATATCATGTTTCAAAAAAAGAGATAACACTTTGTTTATTATCACATGATTGTTAAGAAGAACTATAGCTTATACTAACAATTGAGTGTACTTTGCTTGTTACATGTTGTTTGTTAACCATGGATGTATCAAATGTAGTANAGTGCAGATACGTTCATACGACACAAAGACACAATTTTGTTTCCAAACGATACCTATTCATACGACACACGAAGACTAACTCCGATCCTAATAAAAAGACGAATGATTCTGTTATTGTCGGAAAATATGTACGAAATATCTTCGTCACAATCAGCTGGGGACGCTAATTTGTCTTTGCTGCATTTTATGAAATTCCTCTTCGATGTTTTTTTTTTGCCATGTTTTGTTATTGAAACATATTTTTATTAATATATTAGAGTTTTACACACATAAAAATCGTATAATCTCCCTTAAACTGCCGAGGTTGATGCTATTGTTGCTGCTGATAATGATGGTGATAATATTGACGCTGCTGTTTAAGCTGATATTACTTCTTTGGTGATAATAACTGCAGGTATCAGTAGTTCTGATAATGATGTTGATAATGTTGACGCTGCTGTTTAAGCTGATATTACTTCTTTGGTGATAATAACTGCAGGTATCAGTAGTTCTGATAATGATGTTGATAATGTTGACGCTGCTGTTTAAGCTGATATTACTTCTTTGGTGATAATAACTGCAGGTATCAGTAGTTCTGATAATGATGTTGATAATGTTGACGCTGCTGTTTAAGCTGATATTACTTCTTTGGTGATAATAACTGCAGGTATCAGTAGTTCTGATAATGATGTTGATAATGTTGACGCTGCTGTTTAAGCTGATATTACTTCTTTGGTGATAATAGCTGCAGGTATCAGTAGTTCTGATGATGATGTTGATAATGTTGACGCTGCTGTTTAAGCTGATATTACTTCTTTGGTGATAATAACTGTAGGTATCAGTAGTTCTGATAATGATGTTGGAATTGGCCCTGACAATGATATCATGAGGATGTAATAGGAATAATCATTATTATAATGCAGATGCAATTAATGTAGTTAATGATAAAATTTAATTATTTATTATGCGACTGATATCAGAGCTGCCAATTAAATGGCTTAAATCCCTTTAATACAGTGCTGTGGAATAGGTTATTTATTCAAGCAAAACATGTTATAGTTCGAGATAAAAACAATGAATAATTATTATAACAATGTAAATGAGGATGCTCTTTTTATTTTCTGTATTGCTTTAAAATATGTAATAATTTTTTTTTGCAGATGTTGTCACAAATGACGACACACATTTTTTAAGGTGTTATTAATTAATATAATAAGAACATAAGTCTCTTGTTATATTTGATAACGTTGTATCATTTTATACCGTAACACATATAAACCGGTAAACAAAACTTGATTGTACCTTTGATAAGGCTTTTTATTTGGTATCGAAACAACAACAATTTTCATACTTATTCTTTCAAGTACCCGTTTGATGAACAAGGAAAATTATTTAATGTTTATCAGATGATAAACCAAAAGTCGGTGTCAAGGCTTTACAAATATGTATATATGTGTGCATTTTTAAGAAACTTCCTTAATCTACATTTGTTTGTGGTTTGGGGATGACACTTACAAATTATTAAATATTTAAAATGTGGTGTTGACTTCCTTAACAAATCCGTTTCATTTATTTAAAAACGTGCAGGTATTGTGTCGAGAATGCATGTGTTCGTGTTGAATTTATAAGTGACCGCAATATTAAAAGCTCAAATTGTATTGAATTTAAGACGAGATTAAAACAAAAAACCATGTTGACAATTCTAATACAGTTAATATTAAGTTGCAAACAAGGATTTGCTGCTACAACCACAGTACCACCAGGTATTTACTTTTTTCGTTTTAATTATAAGGTAAATACAAAAAGTATATCGTGGTGTAAACATTTGTCATGTATGTGTTGTATTTTAATTTATGCTACTATAGCCGTCATTATACCAATATTTAATGCTAAAATTAACAAAACAATTTGACGCGATACCCCGCTTGAAACATAATTGTCTCCACCCTTTGGTGGACGAATAAACGAAACGTTTACGTTTAAACGGTATCCCTATGTCCGTTTTAAGAGCATCAGTACCATCGCATTTCTACACTGAAAGTAGTAATTATTTCCGAAAGTTATATTCAGTGTATATCCCA
>VMBQ01006913.1:16573-32294 GCA_007657795.1 Dreissena rostriformis
CACGAAACTTTGTAGGGACATTGGTCATGACCGGCAGATGACCCCGATTGATTTTCAGGTCACTAGGTCAAAGGTCAAGGTCACAGTGACCTGAAGCAGTAAAATGGTTTCCGGTTGATAACTCAAAAACGCTTAGGCCTGGGATCACGAAACTTCATAGGGACATTGGTCATGACAGGCAGATGACCCCTATTGATTTTCAGGTCACTAAGTCAAAGGTCAAGGTCATGGGACTCGACACAGTAAAATGGTTTCCGGATACCACCACCACCACCACCACCACAGTCAAGTTCACAGTGACAAAAAACGTATTCACACAATGGCTGCCACTACAACTGACAGCCCATATGGGGGCATGCATGTTTTACAAACAGCCCTTGTTTATGTAAGAATGTATGTGGAGAATTTTGGATGGCTTAAATTGCTTACAAAAACAACTGTTTTGATTCTGAAATTGTCTAAGGCATAATTGATATGAGAGTGGAATATTATGTTTGGCTGTGCTCAGGAATGGGAAGGACCTCTGTTTTCATTGTAAACGGGTAGTTGAACAACACTAATTGCGTTCTTAGACTTTGAAAAATGAAAGGTAGATCATTGAGTTGGTTATGGTGGTTAAGATACAAGGCAAACACTACGGAATCCGGATAGTGCCATCTAAAATCTTGCCCTTCTTTCATCATTGCGACACACGAAGCAATTCACGATATTTTGCGCAACACACAAAGCGACACACTATATTTTGCGCGATACACAAAGCGACGCGCGAGAATGTACCAATAAATAGCGCCCTTGTGTAGGTAGCCCTAAAGGCGTTATAGCCGGGTAAATTTTGCGTGTCGCTTCGTGTATCATACAAACTATCGTGTGTTGCTTCCTGTATCGCTCAAAATATTGTGTGTCGCTTTGAGTATCGCGCATAATATCGTGTCTCGCATTCAAAGGGCGAAACACAAAGCGACACACTATATTTTGCGCGACACACGAAGCGATATACGAAGCGATACACGGTATTTAATTATTCAAATATCACCCATATTATCCGAATCTCATGTATCACGGTCTAATTTCAGACCGCGACACACAACACAGGAAGCGATACTATATATTTTGCGTAATACTCAAAGCAACACGATATATTTGTACTGTTCAAATATCGCTGTAATAATATCGCCGCGTTTTACAAAAAATCAGGGGAAACAAAAACTTTTTTTTTTTTTTTTTAAATATCCCCTTTTTGTCCCCCCTGATTTTTTCTTTGTTAATTCTTTTGGCTTGGGATCAATGTTTATAACCAGAATGCCTCTGCGTTTATGACAAAAGAGATGTTAAGACATGATATTGCCAGCTTACCCCTATTGAAATATATGATGTAATATTGAATCAGTATGGGTTAAATATTACCATCTTCACTGTTTCCAATATTAGGATGATTGGTATCAGACAATATTGTATGATATTTAAATGGACAAATGCTGTGAACTGAATATATTATAACTATTCTAGGTTTGGCACACTCTTGTTTGCCATCAAACTCAATTTAAATAACACTCTGATTTTTCTGTAATTCATACATTTATTATTGATCATGGCACTGTTGAAAAAGTAAATTTATTTTCAGAAAAAACAACCACTATTTGTATGGCAGCTTTGTAAAGTGAGTTTGGTTGAGGTGATGTGCATGTCAGATAGTGGAATATCTCACATCCCCATTATCTCTATGGCTCACTTACAGGCCTCTCTGATCACAGACAGCAGGTAGTCTCTGGGATTTAAGAGCTTTCACAATTATCTCCTGAGGCAATTAATTTACCATCTTATTTACTTACCATATCTTGTGTCAACATTGATAGCTAACCAATGAAGAATGACATGACCAAATGATGTGGAACAAGATGCTTCTACAGATCTGTTCAAATGCATGAGACTGTCCATTATCTAGAGAAGTCAGATGATGGCTTTGAAACCATCCTCCTCTAGCTGCCTTCCCTGGTTCTGTTGCTGTTTCTAATGTCCTGCTTTATGTAAATAGTGAAATGTTTTACCCAAACAAATGCATTATGGAAAAATAGGGCTTAATTCATGTGCGTAAAATGTTGTCCCAGATTACCCAAGTTATGGCCCTTTGAAATTTTCCATTAACTCAAAGACTTATCAATATACAAAGATAAGCGTCAGCGGGTTATCGCGGACTTTCGCCCGGAGACGAGATTTCAGTCACGTGACCAATGGCTAGATACAACGAATATTTCGTCTGTATCGGATCGTCGATTGATTCGCAAAATATTAACGGTTATCAACTCAAATGAACGCAACTTGCTGGTGTATTATGTCTTTGGTGGTAAGGAATACTGCTTTATATAATTAAATTTAATTCTTATTTGAAACNCCTTTGAAATTTTCCATTAACTGTACATATAGTGCAATTCTTGTCTGGGCTATTTCTCAGCAACTAATGACCAAAATTCAATGAAACTTTATGGGATGCTTCACTACCAAAAGGAGATGTGCATATTATCAGCCTGTTCTGGTCTGATGATTTTTCACAGAGTTATGGCCCTTTGAAAATGTCCATTAACTGTACATATAGTGCAATTCTTGTCCGGGCTATTGCTCAGCAACTTATGAGTGGAAGTCAATGAAACTTAAAGGGAAGCTTCACTAACAACAGGAGATGTGCATATTATCAGCCGGTTATGGTCGGATGATTTTTCACGGAGTTATCACCCTTTGAAATTTTCCATTGTACATATAGTGCAATTCTTGTCCGAGCTATTTCTCAGCAATTTATTACAGGAATTCAATGAAACTTTACGAAAAGCTTCACTACCAACAGGAGATGTGCATATTATCAGCCGTTCATGGTCGGATGATTTTTCACAGAGTTATGGCCCTTTGAAATTTTCTATAAACTGTACATATACTGCAATTCTTGTCCGGGCTATTTCTCCCCAACTACTGACTGGAATTCAATGCAGCTTTATGGGAAGCTTAACTACCTTGACGAGATGCGCATGTTATTAGTGGGTTCTGGTTAGATGATTTATTTAGAGAGTTATGGCCCTTTGAAATTTACCATTAACTGTACATAATTTTATAGTCCAATTCTTGTCCGGGCATTTTCTCAGCAACTAATGACTGGAATTCAATGAAACTGTATGGGAAGCTTTACTACCTTCACGAGATGCACATATTATTAGTGGGTTTTGGTTAGATGAATTTTTACAGAGTTATGGCACTTTGAAATTTTCCATTAACTGTACATATAGTGCAATATCACCTGTCTCCGACGGTTTCTTCTTTCCAAAAGAGATGGAGCCAATGCCAAGAAGGTGGCGCTAATGCCAGGTGGTGGCACCAATGCACGATATATGAATCATCACATGACTTACATTTGATAGATAATGTTCCTTTTTCATTTTCGTTAAATATTCTTCAACGTAAAAACGTAAACCCAAATCTATACAGAACATACACATTCTAAAAAAAACACAAGATGTATATCTGTTAACATATAAGACACCAACTCAATTTAGAAGTCAGCGACATCAATAAAACATATTGTACGATATAAACCCAAATTATGCAATACTCAATAAATCCAATAACTAAATTCTCAACATTTTCAAAATATTTTGTTATGTGTTCATACAGTAAGAAAATTCACGAAATAATTAAAAGATGTTACTTCTGCTTACAACGATTAGTTTTGTCCCCTAATCCGAATGCTTAATTGGCAAAAAGGCAAAGGTCAACGAATCTTAATAAGGCTAAAATATGTCGTTTGTTCCCACTAACATCTTAAAAAAAAGGATAGCTCGGTCTTTAATCGTTAATCTTTTTAAAAATTACACTCAAGTTACTTTCCAGTTGTGTAGTATATACAATGACAGAAATCTTCAAAATCTCTTTGAAACACATGTTTCTTCCTCATTATGTAAATTTTACTTTTTTTGATTATTTTTCATTTTGATCGAATTAAGAAAAAAGATAGAACACTCAACCTGGAAAACCACACAAAAGTGTATGGTCAATACCGAAAATTAAAATAGCTGAAAATGTGCATTGGCGCCACCTCCTGTCATTATCACCACCTCCTTGGCATTGGCTCCATCTCTTTTGGAAGAATGCAAAATTATCTATTAGATCGACAAGAAGCCAATGTTTTTGTGCATGCAACAACTTGTACATGTTTAAAGCAATGGTTTGATGTTGTTAGCCATTTCATTGGTGGAAATTTGCTCGTCACACAGTCAAAATACATCGAGTGTCTTTAAAACTTCACCATGCAGCAACTTATAAAGGTCATCATGTTTCCAAATGTATTGTTATTATATGTTTCTGTACATTTGTGGATGAATAAATCTTCGCTGAATCGCACTACATTGCCTGATTTTTTTAATAATGAGAAATATGTTGAAAAAGCATACAAAACCTACTCGCCCTGTAGACTTATCCGTGAAATTTCAAAACTTCCGGTCCTTAGCGCCACCTCGGACGTAGAATTGGCTCATTTATAAATGCATCTCAAAAAAGAGGTGGCGCCCATGATAACTGGCCATTATGTATTGGCACACATATTTATGTGTGGATAGATCAATTGAAAGATGGATGAATGTGAAAGCTGCAGAAAAAAAGATGTTTGTTTTCACTTCTTTCCCTAACCTTTGGTCAGGATTCAATGAAACCACAGGATTGATCATTAGGGCTCCAACTGGTACTAGGAAAACCTGATTTTTTGGGTCCAACCAGGGCCCTTGATCTCTGTTTTTTTTTAGTTTTTTTTCAGAAAGAAGTGTCTTATGATTATTATATTTTTTTTCTATTTCATGTACATATAGTCAAATATACTAAATTATGAAAAAAGCAATGAATATAGTGCAAACATGTACAAATGTAGTAATGAGAGAGTAAGTAAAAAATTCCCTATAAAAGGAAAACGGCGCAAAAATTCCCCCTCATGAGGGATGTGGGTACCTTCCCCTGATGGCCAGAGAGGGCCCTGCGAACAAATACCCGTGGATCAGGGTCAAAGTTTCTGCATACAATACCAGTTCAGGTCGCTAGTTACGAAGTGGCAGATAATATGTTTAAGTGTAGATAGAAATTATAACAAAATGGCAACATTTTAAAACAAAACCTGTATGTTAAAATAGATGGATTTCAAAGTTGAAACTGCAGTTGCTATTTTGGCTTCTCCCCTCCGAAGCTTCATTTTTGCTTTAGGATTTATTTTGTCTACTCCTTTTATCGTTGTTACAAGTAAATGATGCTTAAATAAGGACATTCTTGACATGCAATTCGAACATTTGCTTATCAAGTTCAACAATGTGTATACCTAAGAAATAGTTATCTGCTGTTCAGTGTTTCAGTCATAATTGAAAAAATCAAACTAATGGAAATAATAACATTCTATACAAGCTGACTTGATAAACATTGGAATATATAATAGGCTTAAACATGTCATGAAAATTAATGTATTTATATTTAAATTAACTTATTAAATACCTGACCTGACTCAACCCGAATTTCCAATGCTATTTAAATTTTGACCCGCCAACCCAATCTGGAGAATATTGTTGACCCGTTTGAGTCCTATTGATCAGTACCAAGTGTAGTTGTGGATTTCGTAGGTTGTGGAGGTTTGATAGACTTGTGGTCCTTTCAAATTGTTTACACTTTGTCTTTACAAATTCTTTAATTGTAAGCTTTGATTTGAATTTGACTTAAATTCATCTCATTGATCAGTTGCAAGTCTATGGCAGTTCAGGACCTTTGAAGTTTTCACATGACAAGCATTTTCTTGACATCCTTTTTATATTATCTTGTAGGATTTTAATGTCCTGTTAATTTTATACAGTCAATAAATGAGAACTTTTCCTGCTATCCTTTTATACAATATGGCAAGAAGACATAAAAAGAAGGTCACTTTTGATTAGCAGCATAATTGCTGTGGTTAATCTTGAGAATGTTCCTGCAATCAATATCAGCCTATTCTTCCAAATCACATAGTTGTAGTTAATTAAGATAATTATGTTACCTTGGCATATTAATAATCAGTATTAATAATCAGTTCCCCCATGTTTCTGGTTTTGCATTGGCAGGTATTTGACAACGTGACGATCATGTTCAGCTACATGGAGGGTTTTGGTGAGGTGTGCTCCCATGCAACGCCCATGGAGATTGTGAAGATTATCAACCGCGTGTTCATCTTGTTTGACAGAATCATTGACAAGTACAACGTTTTCAAGGTAGGTTCCATATTGACATGCATCTTATGTCCTCAGCACAATGGTGTTCACAAGAAATCCTGTTGGGGACAACTTATTGCAAGTCTTGGAATGTAGTGAAGAGTATAATATAATGGTTTTGCTTATCATTTGTTCCAATAACAACAAATTATCTGTAGAATTTGGTTTAGTTGGTTTGCATAAAATAGAGCTTTTGTAAGTAATCTTCGTGAAACTATACTGTGTTATACAGCTGAGTCTTCTATTCTCAAATACACAGCAATGCAATGGCCACCACCATATCTCTACTTTGACTCATCTGGAACTTTGAAAAATTGGCATAAGATTTCAAACTACTGTTTATTAATTAATATAAGGTTTTCTAATTAATTAAGACAATATTTAAATTACTGAAATGTTTTGTGTATTATGATACACATGTTAGCATCAAAATATGATGTAAAGAAGCATATTAATCATAATTATAACAATAGCATAACACTCAAACTAGAAATGTGTGTTTTATTTAAAAAGTTATGACTTCATGTTATGCACAAAATGTTTTAAACAGAAATTTGTATGGCCCCGATATTGTAACCGTTTTCTTCATGCAGTCATTTAGCGCATGGCCCAAAACAATATGGATTAGTTTGGGCAATTTATCAGCGGTAATTTTGATGCCACCAGTCCACATTGAAATGGTGAACAATGATTAAATCCAAACTGAGTCAAATATCATCTTCTAAATTTTATTTCACAATCACTCTTAACACTTTTATTCGAGAAATACACTAAGAAATACACTAAGAAATACACTTTTATGATAAGAAATAACATGTATATAAGAGTACACTTTTAAAGCACAAGTTTTCAACAACATATATTTAAAGCATCCATCTGTTTCCCTGTCCTCCTCTTTCATTCCCCAAAACCCTCTTTATATAGTCACTGTATGCAAATTTCTGGGTATTTTCAGAAGTGACCATGATTTATGGCAATTAGCAGAAGTAAGATTTATAGCAATTTGCAGAAATGAGATTTATAGCAATTGGCAGAAATTAAGAGGTATATGAGTCACCACTCATGGGAGAGATGGCCTACACCTGGTATTTACCAGAAGTGTGAGACCAGCAATTAGACTTCAGAAAGATAATAATTAAATGGCCAACATAAGCCTAGCAAAAAATGCAACACTATCTACTGATGTGGTACCCATATAGCAATTGGCCTGTCTGTTTCTCCATCTGTAGAGTTTAACCAAACATGTGTAACATAAAAAATGCTTTCTACAAAGCTTTGATACTTGCTTGAATACTGTCTTTGAACACTATCAACACTGCATCACTATTACCACATTTCCACCTTGACATATACCTACTTTTGGACTTGGACTAATTCAGAAAATTTGAATTTATGGTTAACCCAAAATGATGCATTTTGTCTATAATCAATAATGCTTACTATAAATCTTTGATACTTGATTTGATGATATTTTTGAACACGATGAACACAACCACATCACCTGACCTATTTTGACCTGGACAATCACCTTCTTTGGGTCAAGTTGGGATTAAGACTAATTCAGAAGGTCCAAAGAATTGGTTCACCCAAAATGATACATTTTTTCTAATATAAATACTGCTTTCTACAAATCTTTGATACTTATATGGATGTTATCTATGAACACTCTCAGCACATTCACCTGATGGATGTTATCTATGAACACTCTCAGCACATTCACCTGATGGATGTTATCTATGAACACTCTGCACATTCACCTGATGGATGTTATCTATGAACACTCTCAGCATATTCACCTAATGGATGTTATCTATGAACACTCTCAGCACATTCACCTGATGGATGTTATCTATGAACACTCTCAGCACATTTACCTGATGGATGTTATCTATGAACACTCTCAGCACATTCACCTTATGGATGTTATCTATGAACACTCTCAGCACATTCACCTGATGGATGTTATCTATGAACACTCTCAGCACATTCACCTGATGGATGTTATCTATGAACACTCTCAGCACATTCTGATTGATGTTATCTATGAACACTCTCTGCACATTCACCTGAATGATGTTATCTATGAACGCTCTCTGCACATTCACCTGATGGATGTTATCTATGAACACTCTCAGCACATTCACCTTATTGATGTTATCTATGAACACTCTCAGCACATTCACCTGCTGGATGTTATCTATGAACACTCTCTGCACATTCACCTGATGGATGTTATCTATGAACACTCTCAGCACATTCATCTGATGGATGTTATCTATGAACACTCTCAGCACATTCATCTGATGGACGTTATCTATTAACACTCTGCACATTCACCTGATGTATGTTATCTATGAACACTTTCACAACATTCACCTGATAGATGTTATCTATGAACACTCTCTGCACATTCACCTGATGGATGTTATCTTTGAACACTCTCAGCACATTCACTTGATGGATGTTATCTATGAACACTCTCAGCACATTCACCTAATGGATGTTATCTATGAATACTCTCAGCACATTAACCTGATGGATGTTATCTATGACCACTCTCAGCACATTCACCTTATGGATGTTATCTATGACCACTCTCAGCACATTCACCTTATTGATGTAATCTATGAACACTTTCAGCACATTCACATGATGGATGTTATCTATGAACACTCTCAGCACATTCACCTGATGGATGATATCTATGAACACTCTCTGCACATTCACCTGATGGATGTTATCTATGAACACACAGCACATTCACCTGATGGATGTTATCTATGAACACTCTCAGCACATTCACCTGATGGATGTTATCTTTGAACTCTATCATCACATTCACCTGATGGATGTTATCTATGAACACTTTCAGCACATTCACTTGATGGATGTTATCTATGAACACTTTCAGCACATTCACCTGATGGATGTTATCTATAATCTATGAACACTCTCAGCACATTCACCTGAACTCATTTTGACATTTACTTTTTTTTTGACTAATTCAGATGGCCCAAATACTTTGTTAACTTAAAATGACATGTTTTGTCTAACATAAATACTGCTTGCTACAAAGCTTTGCTACATGCATTGTTGTTATCTATGAACACTCTCACACGTCCAAAAATATAAAACCATACCTACACCACGCTCTAAAACGTCCAGTCATCATGGAGTAATTATTTTATCGAGAGTTTGCACAGAGTGTAGTCAAATGATCACATGCACAATTTAAAATCAAAATCTTTACTCATAATTGAGATATTCAAGTTTGAAAAGTGTTTCATTAGAAAATAGAAAAGTCTCCAAGTGTATAGATGCATTTTGTCTGAAGTAATGTATATTGGCTTGAGTTATAATGAAAAAAGTAGCAAATTATGGCATTTAGATAACCACAAATATTAATTATATTGTTGAGATTCAACTAACAGGATCCTATTGGGCAAACTAATCTTCAGACTGGTTAAATAATTGAAAGATAAGTGTTGGTGATCCCTGTAATAACCCACATAAATGAAAATATTAAAGGAGTGACAAATGCTTAAGAAGTTACTTAAGTTGTATCATTGCAACCACCCCTCGAACAGACCTGGAGGTAACAGCTGATCTCAAGATTTGTGTTGCCACTCAGGTGGAGGTCACGGGTTCGATCCCCACTGTGGGAGCGTTCTTCAGATCTCCCCCAAAGACACAAAGTACTGGTTCTAGGCCCAAAAAACGGACTCGAGAGCGTTTCAAATAAGTAGTACTGGTAAGTACTTTAAATGCAATCAAGCTAACATAAATAGGTTTAAACTAAACTCTCAGGTGGAGACGCTGGGTGATGCCGTGTACATGGTGGCGGGAGGTGTGCCAGACAGGAACCCGCACCATGCCATCAATGTGGCCGCCCTCTCCCTGGAGCTCAAACATGAGGCTGAGAACCTCCAAGAGCCGTGGCAGCAGCATTACCAGCTCAACTCCCGTATAGGTCAGCAGATTGTGGACATGCAGTGCATAGAAGGGCACATTCTTGGTTCAAAATTGATTTTCTATATTGTCCAGGTTGTTCTAGAATTTGGACATGCTATATATTGACAGAAATGGTTATGAACATTAATGAGCAAGTTGCAAATAGAAATAATTTATGTTATTATACTTTTTTATTGGCAATTAGCTTTTGTTTACATTACAATGTGTGCAAAAGACTGGGTGGGGTAACAACCTAGACGTTCTGCCAACTGACCAACCATCTAAAAAGTGGTCATCTGAGAAAATTGCATGGTCACCTTTATACAACGGCCACTTTGGCCATTTACCTTGACTGACCACTGTTCTCAAGTTGGACCGTATTTGCATTTGCCTGGACCAATATTCAATACAGCACTGCACATATTTATGACTCTAGAATTAACTCTGTCATGAATATAATTTAAAAAAATATAAACATCTTGATCACTATTCATTAATTTGTTCTTCATCATCATCTTCTATATTTAAAAGTCCCAGTATTGTGTTAACTTTATAGAATGTACTGATTGGTGTATATCTGTGTGCAGGCATCCACTCGGGCAGTGTTGTGGGTGGGGTAGTGGGACGACGTATGCCCCAATACTGCCTATTTGGAGACACTGTGAACACAGCTTCCAGGATGGAGACCTACAGTCTGGTAATTACAGAAATATATACGATATCTTTACAGTTTCAGCTCACCTGAGCACAACTTTCTATAATGAGCTTTTGTGATCACCTTTTGTCTGTCGTCAGTATTTACCACGGAACACTAGATGAAACATTTATTGCCCAATTTTCATGAAACTTGGTCTTGGTCAGAACATTAGCCCAATGATATCATGGCCAAGATTCAAACTGAGTCAGGTAAGGTAAAAAATTAGGTCACTCAGAATTTCTTGTTTAGGCCGTCTTACATTTGGACCGCCCTGCCCTGCATTTGTCAGATAATAACGATGCACAAAAACGGACCAATCATGTTCTCTCGAACATTCTGTCTGCAACAAGTCTGCGTTGGTACAGAAAAGCACATCTAAAAAGATGCTATGGTTATTTTTGCAATGCAGAAAACAAACCTAGACAAACCAACAAATGTGTTCTCAATTTTTTACTGGACAATCGGTCTTGTAAATTGGACCGACAGGCCAGACCTTACAATATTTTACAGGACATGCACGTTGGTCCGGCCATGTTTGGTGGAGACTGTATCCCTTTTCATTGGCTGTTTTTCTTAATAGATTAACTAGCACTACCTCATAACAAATATCTCAGGACAATATGTCAATGCGCTGCAATTTTGTTTATATTGTTTTCTTCACATTTTGTTTTTAAATGAAATACACATGTATTTTGAACTACTTTCAACCTATAATTTAAAATGTCATAATGTTACATGCATGAAAACAGATTGAAATCTT
The DNA here is from genome assembly GCA_007657795.1 of Dreissena rostriformis. Taxonomy (NCBI): domain Eukaryota; kingdom Metazoa; phylum Mollusca; class Bivalvia; order Myida; family Dreissenidae; genus Dreissena; species Dreissena rostriformis. The sequence continues at coordinate 28,233 of VMBQ01006913.1, forward strand.
TCTTTTTGTTATTCACTGTTTCCTGCTGATTTGATTTTCAGCCGGGCCGGATCCACATAAGTGAGTCTTGTCAGGGATGTCTAAAGGGCTCCAAGTTGGTAACCATCCTCAGGGGCACAGTCAATGTCAAGGTGAGCGGTATTGAGTAGTGTACTTAATTAGTGTGTCTCAGGGGCACAGTCAATATCAAGGTGAGCGGTATTGAGTAGTGTCCTTAATTAGTGTGTCTCAGGGGCACAGTCAATGTCAAGGTGAGCGGTATTGAGTAGTGTACTTAATTAGTGTGTCTTAGGGGAACAGTCAATGTCAAGGTGAGCAGTATAGAGCAGTGTACTTAATTAGTGTGTCTCGGGGGCACAGTCAATGTCAAGGTGAGCAGTATTGAGTAGTGTACTTAATTAGTGTGTCTCAGGGGCACAGTCAATGTCAAGGTGAGTGGTATTGAGTAGTGTACTTAGTGTGTCTCAGGGGCACAGTCAATGTTAAGGTGAGCGGTATTGAGTAGTGTACTTAATTATTGTGTCTCAGGGGCACTTTCAATGTCAAGGTGAGTGGCATTGAGTATTGTACTTAATTAGTGTGTCTCAGGGGCACAGTCAATGTCAAGGTGAGCGGTATTGAGTAGTGTACTTAATTAGTGTGTCTCAGGGGAACAGTCAATGTCAAGGTGAGCAGTATAGAGCAGTGTACTTAGTTACTGTGTCTCAGGGGCACAGTCAATGTCAAGATGAGCAGTATAGAGTAGTGTACTTAATAAGTGTGTCTCAGGGGCACAGTCAATGTCAAGGTGAGCAGTATAGAGCAGTGTACTTTGTCTTAGGGGCACAGTCAATGTCAAGGTGAGCGGTATTGAGCAGTGTACTGTGTTACAGTGTCCAACTGCTTGATGGGATGGTCACTAATGGGCAGTGAATCCGAATTTCTTAAGTCATCAGGGCCTGTTTTCACCGAGCTCTTAGGATTTTTTTTTTTTTGAAGTTTCTAAATTCTATGTCAATTTCTGTTAAGGTATTTTTCCATTAACATATTTTAAACATGAGATATTGCTTAAGTTACTAGTATTTAATTATTTTGAAAGCATAACAGATAAGTAAACTTGCTCTGAAATTTAAACTTAACCTTATCTTAGTTAAGATTTTCGTTAAAAGCTTTTTGAATAACGGCCCAGATTTTATACAGAAAGGTATATTTCTAGGTCACAACTTTGACTGAACTTCAGCCACAATAAATGTATAAACCATATAAAGTCCTTGACAACTTGTATAATTTCCATCATAAAATGTAAACATTTAATGCTGTTTAATACATGAATTAAATTTAATACATAAACATTGCAATATTAAAATGTTGACGTGTATAATGTAATATTGCGGAATAGTATCGATAAATGATAGGGTGTACTTTATAATACAATACCAAATTGGTAAGTATTAATTAGTGAAAGATATGTTTGAAATGAATTAAAGATCATTTCAAATGTTTGATTTTGTTTTACAGAAAGATACTTCAGTGTGGAACATTTACTATTGTCTTTAACACCTTCAAATATGGCATAGAACATGGGGAGACTGTATGTTTCCCACTTAACAATTCTACATGGGCATATTGCATTAGATAACTGAATTGTTTATAGGCACTTATTATTAAAACACTTATTTTCAAAAGCAATCAGAGTATCATAATTGGCTCTATAGACTCGACACAGGTATCTCTTAAATGATACAAAACAAAAACTGTGAAAACATTTTATTGGTTCCTTATGACATTCATTTCATCTACATAACCACTTTAAGTTATGTGTAAACTATTGCCTATAAAGGGTACACATGCCTATTTAACCAAATAAAGCAAAGTAAAGGTCCTCTGACTTCTCGCGTTCATCTGCCAGGTTTTATGACCGTTATGATGTGTCAGCAGATAAATGCAAAGTGGCAGTAGTTTTATGTTTCCCAGTCTATACTGGGGGACATATTGTTTTTGCCGTGTCTGTTTTTTGGTTTGTTTGTTTGTTGGTTTGTTTGTTTGCGTCAAACTTTAACATTGGCCATAACTTTTGCAATATTGAAGATAGCAACTTGATATTTGGCATGCATGTGTATCTCATGGAGCTGCATATTTTGAGTGGTGAAAGGTCAAGGTCATCCTTTAAGGTCAAAGGTCAAATATATGGGGGAGACATAGTGTTTCACAAACAAATCATGCAACTGTCTGAAAATTCATTAATTAAAGGGGGAAATCTGACTGTTCCAAAAGTTAAAGTCACATAAAATAATCATTTTGGTAAAAAAGAGGGTGTCCAAAAACTTAGAGTACTTACAGTAGTTGAAAATTGTCCATTGTAATTCAGTTTAAACCATAAAGATTATCATTAAGTCTAATGTATGGAAATTGCAATTTAGTTAAATAATATTATGAACATTGACATTCAGTTTCAAACATGAAAATTGCAATTCTTGTTTGAACATTAAAATTTCAATTCTTGTTTAAATATGAAAAATGCAATTCAGTGTAATACATTTTTATTGCAATCTGTATATAGTGTGACAACTTTACATTTTCTGAAGTTTAGTATCTCGAGTCAAATATTTGCTCATCAATCATTTTGACAGTTGTCTTAATGAGCCTTTCAGTATCACTTATCCCTGTGGCTTATTAGCTATTAGATAACTATCATTCCTATGTGCCTTGTCTACATGCATTTATCACAGCAAGTGGAAATGAGAACTGCATTTAACATTTTAATTAAATAGTGTCTATGATAAAACACATAATCCCACCACCTCTGGCTACTGAATTTTATTTTAGGTATTAGTTGAATTGTTGGGTTGCTGTGTAGTTCTCTGAATGAAATATATTGCCATTAGCAGAGGCATTAAACTTTGTTTAGCTTCTTATGCAGCATGTAAATTAGATAGAAAATACTATGTTAGTGTGATTGTGTACTTAAATTTATCTCACGAGTGAAGAAAGGTTTACATCCTAAAAAAATATGGTGACTCCTTACTCTTTGAATGTAACATCAGCAATACTATCTTACATGAAATTGCAAACGAAAACATATTTCTGTCTGATGTTCTATCAGCATGGAGTGATGTCACTCATAACCTAGAAACCAAAACCAGCAGTAAAACTATTTTATGGAACAATAAAGACATAACTTCAAACAATAAGACGTTTTTCTATAAAGATTGGTTTGAACGAAGCATTAAATATGTCGACCAATTATATGACTACAGAATTAAGGATTTCTACTCTTTTGATGATATATGCTACATATACGGAATACCTTCAAATAATTTTCTGAAGTACTACACACTAATCAAAAGCATACCCATACATATTAAATCTGAAATCAATACAAATAATACACCATGTACTCAAACAACATTCGTAGAAAACATACTTGGAAGAAAAAACAAAACGAATAAAATATTTTACACACTACAAATTAAAAACCCTACAGAAAACTCCAAAATCCAAAATAAATGGCAAGTCCTTTTCGGAGAAAATGAACTTAATTGGAAACACATATTTACCATGCCATATAAAGCAACTATTGAAAGCACACTGAGAAATTTTCAATATAAATACATCCATAGAATTATAGCTACAAATAAATATCTCTTTAAATGCAAATTATCTAACTCAAATCTGTGTGACTTCTGCGGTGAAAACATCGAAACTATAGAACATCTTTTTTGGGAGTGCAAACACATCCAGCCTATTTGGAATCAATTAATATCCTTTCTTGAACAACAGCAACTAAACGTTAAATTATCTTTCTTAAATGTAAGTTTCGGAATTAACTCATTGAAATCAATAGACTGTAATAATATTGTGAATTTTATTCTTATATTGATGAAATATTTTATCTTTAACATGAAGTACAAAAAACAAGTGCCAAATTTTAATTGTTTTGTCCATAGTCTTAAACTAAAAATCCAGATTGAGAAAGAAATAGCCCTAAGTAATGACACATTACAAATCTTTGAACAAAAATGGAATCGGATTAAATTCTCATAATGTTTGTCCACTTATATACATTTCACTCTAATGTTAGTT
>VMBQ01006913.1:40049-52540 GCA_007657795.1 Dreissena rostriformis
CATGGTCCAGAAATAATAATAATACAATGTCCATATTGTTCTGTGATAATACACTTTTTCATTTCCCATTTTTGACGATGCTGCTTCAGCAGCTCGTCTAAGTTATCATACCATGAAAAAAAAAATCACAATGACGACCTACCTAAAAGACCGAGAGAGTCCGATTGAGTTAGCTAAATTTTCTCAATCAGCATACCTCGCTGATTATCATTAAAATATGGGAAACAACAACAATAATTGGGAAATGCTGAAGAAAATGTTTATTTAAATATGTAACAAATTGACAAATAACTATTCTTATCACAGGTGTTGATTTCTATGGTACATCATAATAAAAAATATAACCAGATTGCCATATATGACATATGCTCTGAGCCTTGTTCTGAGAAAACTGGGCATAATGCTTGTGCCTAAAGTGTCATCCCGGATTAGCCTGTGCAGTCAGGCTGACTGCACAGGCTATTTTTTTTTTTTTTTTTTTTTTAATAAAACATGATGGTTAGGCAAAATTATGCTTAAAGTGTCGTACTGAATTAGCCTGGGCTGACTGCACAGGCTAATTTTTTATTTTTTTTTAATAAAACATGAGGGTTTGGCATAATTGTGCGTAAAATGTCGTCCCAGATTAGCCTGTGCAGTTTGCACAGGCTGACTGCACAGGCTTTTTTTTTTTGCTTAGACATGAGGGTTAGGCATAATTGTGTGTAAAATGTCGTCCCGGATTAGCCTGTGCAGTCTGCACAGGCTAATTTTTTATTTTTTTTATTAAAACCTTTTTTTGACGATGCTGCTTCCAGATACGAACCAGACACGAAACTGCCAAATGGCACTTCAAACGCTGTGACGCTGGGAAAATCCCAAATGTAGTTATTTTTAGATTTGATCGAGAATGAAACCTGCATCCCAGTTTCGCTGAATGGGTCAAGTTCCCCATGGGTACTACTTCCCCATACCCCCCAAATTTAGTTCGTACCCAAAAAATTTCGTACTCAATTTTTTTTTGTACCCAATTTTGTTTTCGTACCCAAATTTTTTTTTGGCATAATTTTTTCGTACCCAAAATTTTCGTACCCAAATTTTTTTTCGTACCCAAAATTTTCTTACCCACATTCACAATTGTGGTGATGTAGATAAACCTAAATTGATGCTTTTTATCCATCCTCTTCAAAAGCATCGTCACACCAGTACTGTCAGTACTTTGATTAACTATTATTATTGGAATTATTGTCATTGATGGGTGGCAATCATTAGTAGTGTAGAAGAGTTTTTATAAAATTGAAGCATAGGGCATAGAGATAATAGGTTATATCTCACAATATATAAACCAAGCATTAAAATATATAGCAGATACCCAATACGATACTCTGTTATGGTCACAATCGCAGTATATATACAGGTATAAAAAATTAGGGGTTACAGGAATAGGCAATTGTCACAGTTATGGCTGAATGTTCAATTTGACTGTTTGCAGGGTAAAGGTGACATGCGCACATACTGGCTGGCGGGCTGGGAGGGCGAGGAAAGTACAAGACGCTTCCTGGAAGAGGTGCGGGTAGAACGTAATGAACATGTCCGCCAATTCAGGTAACAATTTAGCTATATTGGAGATCTTTGTTAGTACTTTTGCTTCAAATCAGTAGTAAAAGCAATATTTCTCAGTGAATGAATGATTTGAAAAAATAAATGACTAAATATTTAAATGCTATTCTTGTTATTGTATGAATTAATTTGCAAATAATTTGATGAAACTTTTTTGGAAGCTTATCCTTTTGTCTGTGCATATGTTAGGCATATCCTGTAAGTTGGATTTCAAGAGGAGTTAAGTTGGTGTAAAGGGGGAGAAAGTAAAAATCAGCTTGATTAACAGTTAGCAGATAAAAATGTCTAGCAATTAATATTATATTTATTCTCTAAATAACAAAGTCAGTGATAACAACTATGCTTGTTATATTTACATGTATACACATTTATTCTTGATTGTTTGCAGTTCGTATGAGAATGCATTAGACCTACATGGAATGCATGCCTCAACAAGCTATAACCAGATGGCAGCTAACTTCTTCACAATGAGACGGGACAGCTCCAAGACCGGGTCACCTGTCCAACTGCCTTTGCTTGATATTCAACAGGGAGAGATCAGCATGAAGGGAAGCCTCTTGTCAGCATCATCATCACGGTGCAGTTTAGGCAGTGCGGGGTCGTTGTACAGTGGGCAGGAAGCCAGAGGCAAGAGTGTGAGCTGCAGCACCATGGCAGAGGAGGATGAGGTCTTTTCCAGTCCACCGAAGCCGACTTTCACCATCACTACACCTGAATGCAAGTCTCCTAAGACATTCAGTTTTTCCAACTTGAATGAATCTGAAAGCACGGTATGTTCTAATGATGCAATGATCAGCCATCAGCAGAGTACCAGTACAAAGGTGGAAAACAGAATTGAAGTGAAAGGAGTAAAACTGGACATTAAAGATGTCTGGAGGACATTAGACAGTGGGTTATGTTGTATAAATGAAGACGGACAGTCAGAATCTCTTTCTCACATATCAGACATAAATCCAGAAAATATTTGTTATATTCAGAATAAACAATTTAAAATCAATGAAAAGCATGATGACTTAGAAAATGCAACAATTAATGGTGTCTCAAGGTCAGGCTATGATACTGAGATTTTGTCACCTGTCTCAAACACACTGTGTGTATCTACCAATGGCGCTATGGAACCTACGGGCTATAGGGAGATGAAGCAAAAAGGTAGATTTTCACTATCAAGGTTTAAACTAAAACTTCCAGATATGTACCAGCTTCATAAGTTGTTCAACTGCAGCCATTTTCTCAAATTAACAAGATCTATCACTGGCTCAAAATCCAAAGAAGCCAAAACAGAAGATTACCTTTTACTTGACAACCCCAATGTCTCCAAGCTCAAGAATGAAGGGACTTTAGAAGACGACTCATTTGTGGCAGGAGGAAGCAATCATAGGGATTCTAATCTCAATCTTTATTCTGATCAAACTGGAATTGATGCAGAGGACATTGTAGCTGGCAGTGAACGGAATATAGAAAAGACAGACGAGAGCTATGTCCAGAACAAAATGTTAAATAGACAACCACTTAACTGTGGGTCTGTTAGTGGTATCACCCAGTTTGTGACTATGGAGCATGTGAGACTGCAGTCTGAAAAAGTGTGGCCCAGTCTCCAACCTTCAACCAATGGGCATCAGGCTAAAAAAGAGTGGCCCAGTCTAAAACATTCCACCAATGAGAATCAGGCTGGAAAAGAGTGGTCTAGTCTCAAACCTTCCACCAATGAAAATCAGGCTGAGAAAGAGTGGCCCAGTCCCAAACTTTCCACCAATGGGAATCAGGATGAAAAAGAGTGGCCCAGTCTTAAACCTTCCACCAATTGGAATCAGAATATACCTTGTAATAATAACCACAAACTTCAGGGACATATTATTCAGGGAAGTGCACAAATGTATGCTCAGCAAGCAAAAGGAAATAAGAATTCTGAATCTGCTGTAGAAATTGTTACTGAGCCACGCGTCAGTGGATGTCCATTTTCTGCAAGAAAGACCACGTTTCATGATGGTTTGAAAACAAACAGCGACTCAAAACTATTCCTCAAAACAAATTGCAATAAAGCTGATTCTTTAAAGCACCCAATTAAACATGAAATGTCACAGACAGAGTGTAAATGGCACATTGATACAAACATTCACAATAAACAGCTTGAAAAAGAGTGTAAATGCAATTCGTGTTGTCACCAAGTGCCTGATTATAGTCAAAAAGCTTGGAAGCTGCCTTGTGAGACTACCTTACCACAGAACCAAATGCACAGCAAGGAATGCCAGGAAATGCTCCTCACCGGTGGTCAGCATGGCTCTCAGGTTGTCAATGGTCTGCCAGAGAATGGAATCTCCCAGGGCATCTGCCAAAAAGTAGTCTTTAGTTTATCTGATGATGAATAAAGCTGCTGAACATATTTCTCATTTATAACAATGAAAGAAAAAACTTGTATTATGTATGACTTATGCATTATCATATATTCCCAAATGAATGCTCCCATGGGGTCGTCTAATATGATCATTAAATCCATGTTCTGTTTTGCATATAAGTTTATGAAAAACATAAAATTTCAAAATAAAATGCTTTTATTTTTATTGTTTGAAACCAAATTATGTTTTAATATGTATATAATTATGCTGAGATTTTTAGGGCATTAAAAATGGGCTGGAGCGTTTATTAGGGAATTTGCGGGTATATTGAGCATCATGTTTTTTGTATGTTATGGTGATGCAAATCCTCCATGTTTGTTTGAAATATGATCTTGATCTCCAAAACAAAATGTTGTAAATATTAAAGAATATTATCATTAATATGTATTTTTTTTATTGTTAATGTGAAGTGCACAAACTACGGTATGTAAATTTTTTGCCAGTAAGTATTCCTCAAACAGGAAACTAATTGTAATAGTTTTTATGCCCCTGGAGGTGGGCATATGGTGATCGCACTGTCTGTCTGTCTGAAATTCCGTCACACTTTGTATTTAGGTTTCGAAAAATGTGGAAAAACACTGCGTTTAGGTTTAGACAAATGTGGAACAAGAGATGTATTTGTCAGAAACACACTGCCCACTAATGCACCGCTTGTTTTTTTATTTTTTTACCTTTGACCTTGAAGGATGACCTTGACCTTTCACCANAACCTTATCTAAAAATATCTGTGAAGAAAACCTTATGTTTTCTTTATAGGTACTATTATGTTCTATACAATCATTTAGCTGTAGGATAAAATGCAATACAATGCCCATAATTTGACATTTTGATGGCATCCAGTAGTCTTCCTGATCCAGATTTTGTTAGATGTCTAGCAAAAGAGTCATATATCAATTATTACACTCATGATTTAATCTAAACAATGCACAACAACTATTTTTCTGTGATTAAGAATATTATATTATCTTCACAAATCAATCCATTTGTACATGTTCTTTCTCTATAGACAGGGCAGTCCACATGGGCCCTCAGTTGTCTCATAAAACATGTTGATTTCATATAAATTTGTGCAACTTGAAAATAAGTTTGTATAAGAGACTATATGTTATAGAAAATGGACACATACAGGGTATGTAGCTTGTCCAATGTCCTGTTTATTGCCTCTCCTACCAGACAACAGTCATGTGGTGTTTTAAGACTTACTTCCTTTATGTATTGGATAATGAATGACAAAGTAATTAGTATGTGACGCATTATCATCTGATTATTTTATTAAGCAATTTATGCAAGCATTACAATTTAAGTATGAACAGAAATAGGATGTTTGTGGTAGATGATACATTTCTTCAAGAAATATGAATGATGTTAATAAGGTATAATTCATAATGAAAAGAAATATAATGATGCAGATATCCACAATATAAGCTGCTATAAAGTAATATGCATTCGCATTTCTGAGTTCTAAAACTGGAAATGTTTAATGAAACATTGTTAATATTGTTCAGACAAAATTCAAAGAGTATTTAGTAAATTTATAGAGAAAAGCATTCACATACACTTTTAAGATTACTTTCTTGGTAAGCAAATGATCTCTCAGTATAAAATCAATAAAACTAAATAGAAAAGAAGAAAAAAAAAACATGCATATGGCAATTGTTTTACCTACAGATGTAGTCAATCACAACACAGTCTATCTTTTAGTATCACAGCTATTCACTTAAAATACACATCAAAATATTCTGAATTGCTTTGAAGTGTAGTATCACACATTTTAGCACAACAATATAAATGCTAACTTGGTACACACGGATTCACTCATGTGCACTCATACATTTCCTTACACATCCACTAACAAAACTGCAGTAAGTTAAGTGGTATAGTCATCTTCATCCTTGTACTCCTCCAAGTTTTCATAATCTGTGGTGGCCTTGGTTGAGACTGGAGTGACTGGAGGCTTTGCTGTAACTGTACCAGATATATCACTGCTGGATTCTATATTTCTACTTTTATCAGCCTTGGTCCTTGCTCTAAACTTTTTCTCAATTAAGCGATCTAGCTTTACTTGAACGACAGGTTTGATCTTGATTTCTATTCTTTTCATGGAGTAGGCGTAGTCGTTCTTCCACTGGAACCAGATGATGCCCTGGTAAATGCCGTCTGGGGCGAGGTCCACTTTTCCATTCTCCATATAGAGGCCGTTTAGCGAGGAAAATCCGCATGCCTTGTACCACCAGCCCGCCTGGTCCTTCTGGGCGCAGCTCAGGAGCCACTGGTCGTTGTCGCGGTCCACGGTGCTGAACGCCATGTGGTTGTGGTACTTGCCCAGGGCATCCCCCGCTGTGCCCGAGTACCCCCCGATGTGTAGGGCATACTGAAGCTGCTCGCTGTCCACCTGAAAGCTGTCGTACTCCGCATACGCCTGCTGCCCCTCCCAGTCCCACATCTCAATCCGCAGCGTGTAGTTGTTGCTGTTTGACAGACGGTACAAGTGCTCATTACCGATCCAGTATTCGGTGTTGACGTTCCCAAAGCCAAATGCATACTCCTCCCAGTTGCGTGTGAAGTTCACTGAGCCGTTCATGCGGCGTTGCACAATAGTCCACCCGCCATTGGCAGTTGTCATATCACACCAAATATTTAGAAGCTGTTTGTTGGGAAGTCGTATTGGGTACACTCCTGATATCACTATTCCATTCTGGTACAACTCGTTGCAATCTGAAATGGAAAATGTTTTTATAGGCATGTAACCAACAGAAAAAACTCTGATAAATTACTTATTTAAGACTGTTGGTAAAAAATATACCTTATGATTGCTGGTGAGAAAAAAACAACTTCTGTTGCTTGAATAATTATTACATTAATCATAAAATTACACATGCATGAAGGTAATCCTGTATCCTAAATTAATATAAAATAAAATAGTAGGAAAGTTGATAAATTTATACATTTTATGATTGGGATCATAAAACAATGACAATCCGTCGAGCAATAAATACGTTAATTATGTATGTTACATAAGATTAAATACAATCACTTAGATCAAATATGTTGCAACAAAATGAAAAAGTTTGTAACTAAGTGAAAAGGGTATTGTGCACAACTTGAAGAAGATAGCTTTTACAGATATGGATTCTAAAATGTCTCGGCATTTAATTTCATTAAAAGTCAGAAAATTATTGTTCATTATACCCCCACAAACAAAGTTTAGGGGGGTATATAGGAGTGAGCTTGTCTGCCGGTCTGTCTGTCGGTCGGTCTGTCTGTCGATCTGTCGGTCCGTATTGGTTGTCCGCTCTCTAACTCAAGTTGTTTTCATCCGATCTTCACCAAACTTGGTCAGAAGTTGTATGTAGATGATGTCTATGTCAAGTTTGAATATGGGTCATGCCGGGTCAAAAACTAGGTCATGGGGTCACTTAGTGCGTTTTAAACATTCAGCATGTTCTGTGTCAATGCGGCATGTGGGGGTATTCGTCACGTCTGTGACAAAGCTCTAGTTTGTTTTTGTTCTAATTGGTGATCCATTTTATCACATAACAAGAAATATCTTTAAAAAAGATATACGGCGTTGATTGTGGTTGGAGTTGGTGAAAGGTAAAGAGTTTAATGAATGAAATCAAAGATAGCATGTGTCTTTTTCTGTGCAGTTCTTAGCTGCATTTCACGCAGTACGGGATGCTACGCCTAGTTTTCGCGGTTTATTTTACATTATTACATATTGCTGATCATATATCTATAGATACAAAAAAAAAGAAGAATAGAAGTGAAATTATAACATGTCAGTCAACCGGCAACACGCGAAGTATCCGTACATATTTTAAATATTTATTCGCGCGTTCTTCGGACAAACCTGTTTAGTGGTTTGTCGGGCATTGCTATTTGATTCGATTATTAACAGTATCGGGAATCATCTCGCTCATGCTCAATNCACAGCTTGCCGAAAGGCCGAAAGACTAATTGTTTTTACAAACAACATTCCAAAATGCATTGAGTTATATTTTTGCGTATATAAACCGTTGCAAATTTGCAGAATGTTGTTCTATCCTTGAACTCCAACAGTCATTATCATGGCTAACTTGAAAGATAATTTTGAGTTGTCGGTCGAGCAATCCAGAGAAGGACCCGGTATCCAACCCGGGGGGATATCTGGATCGGCCAAGAGGGGGACTGAGCGGAAGCTTGAAGTTAAGTCGTTCAAGGAAAAATATGTGACCATCATAGTGGTCGAGAAAGGCCTCAAGACCAAGAAGAATGGCTTTTCATTTTTATTTTATCCTGTACTAATAATCGATTTAACTTTGCATTTCAAACTACAAAATGTACATGTACAGTTCGGTCTTTTTTTTTAAACATCAAATAATCGTAAGAAACGCGCATTGAATCTCATTAAGTAATTATTACGCCGTTGTGAGTATTATTCCACACGGTGACGGCTTTATTTAGACCACTTAGCAGGTATTTAGAAGTTAAAAACAATATAAATTTTCGTCTCATTTTTTCTTTCGGATATCTCGAGCTCTCGTTATCTCAATATTTTTTCTTGTTCCCGCCGACTTCGAGATAACAAGAGTAGACTGTATTTATTTTAGCTCCATTACATTGAAAGCCTAAGGCTTATTTGAAACACTCTCGAGTCCGTTTCCTGGGACTAGAACCAGTACTTGGTGTCTATGGGGAAAATCTCAAGAACGCTCCCACAGTGGGGATCGAACCCATGACCCTTGATATTTGGCATGCATGAGTATCTCATGGAGCTGCACATTTTGAGTGGTGAACGGTCAAGGTCATCCTTCAAGGTCAAAGGTAAAAAAATACAATCCAAGGGAAGTAATAAGCTTTAAAAGGGAGATAATTTCTAAACCTGCCAAATGATATATTGAAATTTTATTTCAAAGCGGCGCAATAGGGGGCATTGTGTTTCTGACAAACACATCTCTAGTTTTGTATGTATCCAGTTGATTCTGTTGTGAGTTTCAGTCCCTAGCACTGTGTTAATCCAGCCATGTACTGTGATGTCATACATGTATTGTCTTGTCAGAATGAAAGGTATGCATTACACACGATTTTTATTGGTCAGCACTTAAAAACATGTGCAAGAGAATGCAAATCACTGACCATGCTGGCCTTTGCCTTTTGACTATTGCAAAACAAACTTGATCATATATATTATTGCAGCTATAGTTTATTTTTAACTACTTACATTTCATTCTTCCATCCTGGTTTTTAGTTCTGTTTGTATCAATTCTTAAACCTTTTTCCACTATTGAATATGAAATCTTTTCAGAATGTTTATCTGGACAGTATCTAGGCCGAGTTAGAAGCTTGGTCACGTACATAAAAAAGCTAGGTCACCAGGCAAAATCTTAGAAAAACCTTGTTACCACTCAAAGGGCCACATTTATGACTCAATCTTGATGAAACTTGGTCAGAATGTCTCAACATATATCTTAACAATACCTAGGCTAAGTTGAATCTTTGTGATGTGCATCTAGAAAATAGCTCAAAGTCAGATCTTTAACAAAAAAATCTTATCCTTCTTTGGCAACATTTATGATTCAAGTTTACAAAATAAATGAGTATTATGTATTCAAATTGATGTATTTAAATGTTAATTAACTGTCTTCTGTCAGAAAATTATGAAAATAATGTCCTGTGAGTATTGGCTGTATTGCATTAGTAAGATATTATGTGTATCTTAACAATACCTAGGCCTAGGTTGATTCTGGGTGATGTGCATCTAGAAACTAGCTCACAAAGTCAGATCTTAAAAAAAAATCACTCTACAGCAACATTTGTGACTCAAGCTTAATGCAACTTGGAACAATATTTATCTTGACAATATATAGGTCAAGTTTGAATCTGGGTCAGGTGCGTCCAAAAACTAAGTCACCAGGTTAAATTGTTAACAAACAAGAGCTCTGCAGTCGGAGACAAATGACTCCCCCCNCCCCAATTATTCAATCCGTTCACAAGTTATTGATCTGAAATAAACTTGTTTACCGACAGACCGAATGACCGACATCCAGCAAAACAATATACCCCCTCTTCTTCGAAGGGGGGCATAAAAATGTAACCACTCTGAAGGCCACATTTATGACTCAGTTTTGGTTAAAGTTGGTCTGAATGTATTATCTTGAAAATATGAAGGCCATGTTTGAATCTGGGTCAAGTGGGTTCATAAAATCGATCAATAGGTCAATTCTTAAAAATTGGTGTCCGAGAACTCATGTGAGCTATCAAGCACCATAATAGCCCTTCTTGTTGGAGTTATTGCCCTTTTTAAATTGTTGTACTGTCCACCAACCAGTCATTTATGTGTCCGGGAATCCGTGTACGATGGACACATTAATAGTTGGAATTGAGATCATCAAATCTGGAATAAGTAAGATATTATGTGCGGCAAGCAAGTATATTGACAAACATTTTTCTTGAAATGCCATTCATAAAATAACTTAATATTTTCTGTGATGGACACATTTCTTAATATCATTCCAAGCAAAGATAAAGTTTTATTTATTAATCTTTGTTCCAAAATTCATGTTAAAACTTTTTGAAAGTAGGTTTTCATGGTTTAGCTTGTTTACTGACACACAGTGTTTTTGTTTATTGTCAGGCAATGTCTATAATTATTGTAAGTGTGGAAAAAAGGATAATTTTGAATTATTTTTTTATGCCCCCGAAGGTGGGCATATAGTGATCTGTCTGTCTGAAATTCCGTCACACTTTGCGTTTAGGTTTCAATTTTTTTATTATTATTTTTTTCAAAGCGGCGCAGTAGGGGGCATTGTGTTTGTCACAAACACATCTCTTGTTTGTTAAGTTATTTAGATGTACTCAAATTTGTGTTTACTATTTTCTGTCAGAAAATAGTGAAATGATGTTCCATGAGTATTGCACAAAACAGGTCTTGCTTGTATAAATATTTGTATGTTACACCTCTAAACAATGGATATGGTATGGGAACATCACCAGACTGAGGCTGGGCGTGCTATGTTACACCTCTAAACAATGGATATGGTATGGGAACATTACCAGACTGAGGCTGGGCGTGCTATGGTACACCTCTAAACAATGGATGTGTTATGGGGACATTACCAGACTGAGGCTGGGCTGCTATGGTTTTTGTGTAGAATTTAGATGTAAGATAACTTTTAATACTTAATTGATGGGCATATCTTTGTGAGGATGGCATACTTGTTTGTCTAAATAAAATATTCAAGCATCGAACATAATCTAAGACTTTCCAAAATGTTAAACTGCAAGGTCAAACTATGAAATCACTTTTCTCTAAGAGTTATTGAGGAATAGGAGAATAACACAGTGTAATTTTGTATTTGTTTCCTCTGTGATTGTTATGTTGAAAACTGCTTCTTATTGTCAGTCCTACAGTATTAAATTACGTTCAAGATACTTATAAATTATATGTTTAAAATTCGTTTATAGTACATGCATACTCTTTTATGATTATAAATTTTGTATTATTAATACATGTATATGTATTTATATGATGTTTTTAAATTAATTATAAAACTCGCACAAGAAAATAACTCACACAAGAAATTATTGTTTTATTTGTTCTGATTTTATTCTCATGAATTGCTTAAATGTGTGCAATTATATTTTGTTAGATTTTGTGAAATAAAACTTTGATAAATTATATGTTTGTTATGCCATACAACAAATAATTTTAAAGGCAAAAGAAAGTCAAGCCTTTGTGGTGATAGTGTCTCTGGTCAAGTTTGAAAGAAGTTAGTCATGAAGTCTAAAGTGGCAATAGAGATGCTTAAGAACATTATGCTATGGTTTTTTTAAACTCTGTATGTTCTTGTTGGCAAATTCAAAAGCAATTTCATTTAAGCTTTATGTTACAAGAGAATCCATGAACTAATTATGACTTATACACAATGATGTTTGGTTTCCTTTTTTTCCTAATTTTTATAACCACTTATATTTAAGTTTCAACTATAGCCAGACTCTTCCTGCATACAATGAAACAATTGTCTATTTGTGCTAATGGTAACACCCAAAATGATTGAAATAACCCTAGTGACCAATACATTTCACTACTTATTATTCTGTTGATAATTAGTAGTAAAATTTATTGGTCACTAGGGTTATTTCAATAAAGTTTGAACTGTGATGTCTGAATTTTTTATTTGTAAGTAAGTGCCCAAATTTAAATATGTGCTGGTTAGTCTATAATATATATTCCAAAAACACATTTAACCGGAAATATTTTGTTGCTTAAAATAAATGATTATTAATCAATAACTTTTACTGTGATTACCAATTGTTTATTAATTACTGAGTAGAAACTGTTTATCACTTATTCAATTGATTAACAAAGAAGACATGTGTCTACAGGGCACAGATGCTTCCGCATTCCTCTTTTGTTTCAAAACTCCACTTTGTAAAAATAAATGTGTTTTTGGCCAAATTTGATTTTTCACCTCTAAATGCAGGGGCGTAGATAACCTCCAAACATTGGAGGGGCGGTCC